>AZGY01000011.1:490998-505310 GCA_001636675.1 Moelleriella libera RCEF 2490 | reverse complement strand
CAGCTTCGACTCCCAGCCCAGTTTCAACGCCCAGCCCGGCGTCGACTCCCAGCCCGGCGTCGACTCCCAGCCCAGCTTCGACACCTAGCTCAAGTCCTCTATCCACTCCCATCTCGACACCCAGCTCGACTCCCAGTTCAAGCCCTTCAGTCAGCC
This sequence comes from Moelleriella libera RCEF 2490, assembly GCA_001636675.1. Taxonomy (NCBI): domain Eukaryota; kingdom Fungi; phylum Ascomycota; class Sordariomycetes; order Hypocreales; family Clavicipitaceae; genus Moelleriella; species Moelleriella libera. Next base: position 505,154 of record AZGY01000011.1, on the reverse strand, counting down.
CGAGCTCATCGCCCAGCTTGAGTCCGACGTCCAGTCCCAGCTCGTCTTCCACTTCGACGCTGAACTACCTCCCGACCCTGACTGCCAGCCCGGCACCTATTCGTACAACGAGTTCGAGCCCTTCGCCTTCGTCAACGAGCTCCCCGTCGTCGTCGTCGTCGTCTACTGAGGCCTACCTGTCCTCTTCCAAGGTTCCTGTCCGAGTGGCCATCCCCTCGACCTTTTCCACCCTCGTGGCGCCGTCACTGCCACCAGCGGCCTCGACGTCGCCCTGCAAAGACCATCCGCAGCCGGCCCCATCTCCGCCCCCTGCGCCTCCGGTCAATACCAAACTGCCCATCTGGAGAGCACCAAGAAGGAACTGGGGATGATGAGCTGTGGGCTCAGCAGAACGCACTGCTCTCGTCCCGTTCATGCAGCGTCTTTTCGTTCAAACTGCAAGAAATAGAGAGAGAAAAGGACGCTTCGGTCTCTTTTTTACACCCTCAGTGTCTTTTTTCTTTTTCCTTCTTTACCTTCGTCTTCCATCCTTTTCTCTTATATTCCTTCTTACTACTATTCGCGCATTCGTCACGAATTCTGCATGGGATTCGCCACTTGGGAAGTGACGATTGCGCACTGGCAACAAACATGGTAAGTCGTTCTCTCCTTCCGTGTCGTGCTGTGTGGATTGGCTTGCTGACTTGGACTGCCGGTGATAGTTTTTAGTTGGTTGTCTATGAGGGCAGGCTTGCACCGCTTACCATTTCTCAACCTGTCGCGCGCTGGGAACAGCAGCACATAGAAAGGGATATCACATGCTGATTCCTTTCATCATTTCTTCTTTCCTTGCCTTGCCTTTCCTTTCCTTTTCTTAACAATCACTGTGTAGCCTGGCACAAGATATGCTGTGGTTCTTTCATGTCAATCATATCATGTCGGGGAGGAGGGAGTTGGATCGCCCACACGATGCAGAGCATTTACGCCCGACTAGTACCCCTCCACCCAATTTCCTTGTTGTCACATGTTGTTTACTACGACGTCCAGTACATAGAATTGCATGCATCAGGGACATAGAATGATACATAATTCTACAAGACGATTATTGGTTCATTGTCATTATCGCCTCGACACGGCGCTTCATCTGCCTATACTTGTTCATCGATTTGATCGATACATCAACGAACAACTGTTCACTGTGCTCGCTCACCCGCATCAGTCGACGTCAGTAGACGCGGCAATTGCCCTCGTAGCCTCCAAGTCGCCGTGCAGCTCGCCGAGCTTCTTCTCCCAGGCATCCAAGCAGTCCGAGCCCAGAGGCATGCGCAGGAACTCATGTCCGCCCGTGACAGCCTGCACAATGGCCCGCGCAGCCTTGTCCGGATCGCCCCTGACCGCGTTCGGCCGCGCCACCATGTTGTGCGTCGCCGACAGCACCTCCCGCACCACCGTGTCCTCGTACGTGCTGCTCACGCCGCCTGTCGAGCTGTACTGGGCGGGCGTCCTGATGCTGGCGGAAAAGGGCGTGCGGAAGGCGCCGAGCTCCGCGATGAGCACCTTGATGCCAAAGGCCGAGACTTCGCGCGAGAGCGATTCGTGCATGGCCTCGATGGCGAATTTGCTGGCGGCGTACGTGGACCGCGATGGACGGGCGACGAAGCTGTGTGTTGCGTCAGTCAGTGTGGTGACGATGATTCAGAGGGATGGTTGGTTCTCTTTGCTTCTCTCTCTCTCTCTCTCTCTCTCTCTCTCTTTGGGTTCGGTAAAGGGTCGTGTGAAAAAGGGTAGTAACTTACCCGGCGCCGCTGCTTATGAGCACAATCTCACCTGACCCTCTGGCGCGCATCGCCGGAAGGCAGGCCTTGACGGTGCGCAGCGGTCCGTAGAAATTGACCTCCATCTGCTGGCGGATCTCATCTTCGCTGGGAAAGAAAAAACGGGAAAATCGTCAGTTCAATACACCGCTCATTTGTGGAATCTTTTTTTCAGAACGGCCAGATGGATATATATGCTCCGAGAAGAAAGAAACCATAGCCAGAAATGGTGGATGTGGGTGTTTGTGTGTGCCTTGTCTCATGAAGAAAAAAAAAGAAAAGAAAAAACGTACCTCGTGTCTTCGACGGCGCCCAAAAACGCATAACCAGCATTGTTCACCAGCACATCCACCGGGTGGTCCTGCACACATTTCGAAAACTGCTCAGATGCATCCAGAGCGCCCGGATCGAGTTGTCGCCAGATGACGCCCCGGTCTGACAGTTCCGGACATGCCTTTTGCGCTTTGCTCACGTCGCGGCTCGTTCCGATGACTCGGTGCCCAGCCTGGAGGGCTTGCAGGGCAAGGGCCTTGCCGATGCCCGATGAGGCGCCCGTGATGAGCCACGTCGATATTTTTGCCGTCATTCTGATGCTTTTGCCGCCTCCGGTGAGACGAACATGAGTTTTTTTGTTTTTTTGTTTTCCCTTTTTGTTTTATTTCTTTGTGGAAAGTCTTCTTTTCTTTCACAATCGGCGGTGTACGATACGTGGACAAGGCTTATTTGCTTCTTATATGGCCCTGTTGGTGCCGGACTTTATGGACTTAAGCCTTGTGGACCGTTGCGCCGTGAATCCTTTTTATGTCCGGTTGTCGTTCAGTTCGTTGCGAGGCGCGGATTCACAGACAGCAAGCCTCATTCGTCCAATTTTACAATACGACATGCTTGACCGTCTTCAAGTCATCAGCGGCTAGTTGCGGCGGGAAAATTTTTCTCGCCTGTGACTGAAACTGGGTCCTAGGTGGTCAACCAGCAGTTCATCGTGAACAAGACCTTTGCCTCATAACCTCACAGGTGAAAATGGAACTGGAGACGCAATGAGCTTCGATTTGCCCCAGTAGCTGGCTACCTGGATCACACGGACGCGCGTGCAAACTTGCTCGGACTGACAAACAACGCTGCAGCCAATCGCCATCATCATCAGACAAACGTTTAGATCTCAATCTTCCCATTGTCTTTCAGTGCTCGAGAATTCTTGCAGTTCCACTTGGCAAGAAGCTGGAGATCATGCTTGGGCTGCCATGCTACCATGCTTGAGTGTGATTGGCCAGGGCGGCAGGAAACTAGTAGTCACATCTCATCCAAGTCCCATCTCGCTGCATATAAGGCATGCCTATTACCATTTCACCCTGCAAGCGTTCTGTGTGATGAACCGCATTACCCCACGGGGAAGAACCGAGCATGAGTACTGCCCAGAGCGAGCGACTGGGCCCGGGCGTGGCTCGGGTCGGCCGGCGGGTTGATGTGGTTCCAATCATCGCGCTGCCACCATGGTGAGGTTGCGACTTCACGTTTCGCCACCCACCATGACCTGACCTTATTTCGCAGCGCAACACTTCCGTTGACTGGAAGCCGAGTGGACAACTTGCCGAGTTCACGGATGAGACACCTGTCCGTCCTTGTCTCAGGCGGAGCTGGCCGTGCCGCACACGAGGGCACGCAACGGAATGTGTTTCTCGCGTCGGTGGCGCTGAGGCGAAGCTCAGGCAGCGTGATGCTCTCTCCGTACTGGGCCGGTTTTCTCGCATCGCACGAGAGTCAGTGGCATTGGGTGCATTGAACGACGGCGCAAGCTGAGAGGCCAATTTGCGTTCATAGATGGGACGAACCCAGCTCGTTCCATGGCACATAACCAATCATCTGACAAAACGATGATGCGAGGCACAGTAGAGAATTTTAATATTATCTCTTGACGATGGGCTGCCTCAAGATAGTTGGCCCAGCCCGAGGTCGATTCCGCTTAGTCGGTCCGACAAGAAGGTATTGCTGAGGAAATTCCCATGTCGCGTCCTATAGGAAAATCCAGCTCGTCGGAAACGATTACACGGCATTTGCTCGCTTGGCTGTCTCGACTACTGCAGGCTGCATGTGTGTCAACGCATTCCGTGACGCATTGCTACCTATCCTTCCTTGATAGGCATTCCGCTCTTGGGTGCAACCACCTACTATGTATTTGCGAATCTTTCATCGTTTCATGCCGACAGATCACCTGCCTCTTGCCAAGACGCCTCTTCCGACGCGACTCACTCGTGCGTTGTCGGGCACGTCGTTGTTACACATCTGCACACGAAAGCGCTCGATCCGAAGCAATGAAACCACATCCTGGACTGGGCTGTGCCTACGTCCGAGCCGGCTACGTTGGCGTCCTCGCGGAAAGCAAGACGAGTCTTTTCCTGATGGAAGATTTGCAAGATTTCCAATGCCAAGTGTTGCATCATCAATCGACGGAGTGTCATCGAAGTGTGCTTTTGAGGAACGGAACCCGGTAAACGCCTTTGCCGTTTGCTTGCCCCTAAAAAACATCACGCTTCGATGCTCCGTGCTCTCAGAAGTGGAAGCCTGCCTCGAGAAGCTCAGTCAGCTCGAGGCTGAAGCAAAAGGAGGAAGCGAGCTACCGCGCAGCACAACTTGGCATGCGCCCGTGCGTCCATACAACCGGCCAAAATCTCGGATTCACTGGGTGGGAAATCCTCATTCCGGGACTGCATGAGCAGCGCGCAGGAGAATCAGAATTGCATGCAAACATGGCAGGATTCTGACTGCGCGGCCGGGAATGACGCGCACACCACTTCGCGGGCTGTGGATCGGGCAGCAGACGGACGAGCCAGAGATTTCTGTCGGAAATGAGCGACAACACGCGACCAGTGAGCGTCGGACACGAATCATTCAAATACTCTCATGTGACGATTATTGATGAGTCGCCTCATTCGTGCTATACTAATGATACGGAATCGTCCGCATCCCAATCATGGTGTGCGTGCTGCTCGCCGAAATGGAATCTCGCCCGCACGTATGGAGCACAACACGAATTCCTGGGCGCGTCGATGCTTGATTGACTACGGCAGGAGAACCGGCGTTGGGGCTGCGTGCCAGCCTTGCGCATCCTACTGCGATCCCACCAAGCGGAAGGGTGGCTATGTACTGACATTGTACAAGCAGGCAGCAACATGTTGGTGCCCATACTGATCGGTCAATGGGAGTGAAGATGGCTCCCACGTTTTGGCTGATAGGTTCCTGTCAAGCCACAGACCGAGGACACAGTGCCCGAAGATGCTGACGCAGAGTTGCACATGTCGCTTTCCGCTCACAGCGTCCAGGCGAAAGCTCGGCGTTTTCGACATGTTCTGAGCCGATGCACTGCATGCTGATGCGACGTGGCTCCGCTTGTTCCTGGGAATCTGGAGGCACCAATGGCTTGATGGGAGCTTCGCGTCGGATGATGCATTCGTTGAACATCCATCATTGATTCTCACGCGGAGGCAACGAAGGCCACAAAGCGACGTGTACATGTACGACAATCTCGCAGGCTCGTGACTTCAAAGGCGTCCGTCCATTGTCCAGTCTGCGTTTCTCGCCGCGAGGATCTGATGGTTTTGAAGCACCTCCGCCCCAGTCTCAACGGCTGGTGGTTATTTTGGAGATTCCTCACTCTTTCCATGATGCCTGCATATCTTCAGTTTCTCGCGCCCGCGGTGGATGAGAGGTCGCTGCCGAAAGATCAAACAAGGTTGGCCACACCACCTCTGGTTTCTTGGCGTAGGTAAGACCGCCTCCATCCTGGCTCGGAGATGTGGCGGCAGCTCGATTCTGATTGGAGCGAGTGGTTTTGCCTTGGTCGCAACAAACTGGCTTGGTCTCCGGCGCCCGGTCAACTGGGAAGCGACGTATCACAAAGGTCGCCGCCCTCTTTGTCCGCGAAGCGCGAAGCGTCCTGGCCACGGCATGGTATCTGCTTGTGTCGGGAGCGAGACGTGGCACCAGGCGGTATTGTCAATTCTCCATCGGTCAGTTCGTCAGCCACCGCTGGCAAGAATGGATGGACTCGGCGCGTGGTTGTAAGCTGACCCTTGTCCGCGAAACATGATGAATTGTTACGTCACCATATGCCGGGCTCCTCCTCGTTTTTTTTTTTCTGACGACGCTTTGCAGGAATGGCTGGGTCGCACAGGGAAGGTGGACCTGCCGAATGAAAGCTCTGGAAGCTTCAGGGAGCCAGAGCGGACCGCAGCAGGCTCGCAGCCGAGTCTGGTCTCGAGTACTTGCATGCATGCGCATCGCGTGTCTGTTCCGTGCACAAGCCAGTTTTTGTCGAGGCTGTGTGCTCGCGTCCTTAGCTCCTCAGGCTATTATCGGGTCTGCCTCTCGCCTCTTGGTATTGATCATCTCTTCTCCTCTTCCTCTTGGGCTTCATGGCGATGGTGGCTGAGGGCGGAATGCCGACCCCGCACCCTTCTGGGCTGCAGGAATGCCAACAGCCAACCTGGCCCTTGCCGGCCGGTGGCTCCAGGTCTTGTGCTCCGCACATACCGTAGTGTACAATCGAAGCAGTTGAGGTTCAGTGGACCGTGGCTCCCTGTGGCTCGATCCACCCAGCGAAGCCGCATCCGGGCCCGATGACCCCCTCCCCAGGGGCCCTGCGACAGATTCGATTTTGAGCTCGGGAGCCTTGTTTTTTTCCCCTTCCTCCTCCTTCTGATCGCGGAAAAAAAAAAAAAAAAAACCTGATATCTCGAAACACGTGGACGGCCCAGCACGCCTCCTCGCTCAAATATCTGTAATTGTCCTTGCCCGTCAGCAAGACACACGATATATAAGACACACCTCTTCCCACAACCTTGAGCTATATTTCGGCCGCCTCAGGTGCACCAGCAAGATACCACCAGACCCATCTGCTCCGCATGCACGACTGAGCTTCCACACCTGTCGGGTGAGCAGGCACCGGACCTTTGAATTGCCACCCAGCTTCGACTCTGTGAATCGCTTCATCCACAAGCAGACGGCTCCTTTGTGTCGGAGCTCTCGCAAAAGTCAACATGACCGTCTTCGTTTGCTCACTGTAAGTCTTGAGCCGGGCGCTAGTGCCGTTTTGTGTCATCTATCGATTGCGCTGACCGTCCTTCCTCGACCAGCTTTCTCCCCAAAACCGTCCAGTTCAACTTGCCCGGCACTCCATCCCGCAGAAACACGTTGCGTGCCCGGCCAAAGACGACGATAGCACCACCGCAACCAACCAATGCTACTGCCGCAGCCACGCAGCCGAGCCTATTTGACCCTCGCCCCGTCATCACACCGCCGCACACTCCCACTGGCGAGTCCGATTCTCCGGATCCGTTCGCCAACGAGGATGGGTTCCGCATTCAGTTCCCGCACGAGCTCGGATCCACGGACGAGATAGCGTCGAGATGGGGATCACGAGCTAATCAGCCACTCTCTCGCGCCAACTCGCCTCCGCCCGCGGCCCTCTTTGAGCGTAACAGGACGCTTGAGAAGGCCCGCGAGCTTGGCCGCCGAGGGCTAGTGCAGCCAAAGACGCAGATGCGTAGCGACAGCCATGACCGCGTGTTTTCCTCTGCGCCATGGAGAGTCGTCGACGCAGATCAAGGAAACGGCGGGCTGCGGAATGCCGCCGAAGCAGCAGCTCGAGATGGGAAGCTCGGAGACTATACCTGGATCGGCACCTTGGGCATGCCTACAGATGCCCTTGATGGGACCCAGCAGAAGACGGACATTGAGGATACGCTGGCCAACACGTACGACATGCTGACCGTGTTCTGCTCAGATAAGGACTTTGACGGTCATTACACCCATTTTTGCAAGCAGATCCTATGGCCCGTCTTCCATTATCAGATCCCTGACAACCCGAAAAGCAAGGCGTACGAGGACCACTCATGGAAGTATTACGTCAACGTCAACCAGGCCTTTGCCGACAAGATCGTCCAGAACTGGAAGAGAGGTGATGTCATCTGGGTGCATGATTACCACCTGCTTCTGGTCCCGGGCATGGTTCGCAAGAAGCTGCCCGATGCCAAGATTGGCTTCTTTCTTCACGTTGCCTTCCCATCTTCCGAGGTTTTCCGATGCCTGGCAGTTCGAAAGGAGCTGCTCGAGGGTATGCTCGGGGCCAACCTTGTCGGCTTTCAAATCCAGGAATACTCGCGACACTTTCTGCAAACATGCAGCAGAATTCTCAGCGTAGAGGCCACTCCAGAAGGCATCGAAATGGAAGACCGTTTCGTTGATGTCATCAGCACCGCCATTGGCATCGATCCAATCAGCTTAAACAAACATCGGGGCGAACAGGACGTGCTTCGATGGCTGAATATCCTACAGGAGAGATACAAGGGCAAAAAACTTATCGTGGCTCGAGACAAGCTTGACCACGTGCGTGGTGTTCGGCAGAAGCTTCTGGCCTATGAATTGTTCCTCAACAAGAACCCTCAGTGGCGAGAAAACACAGTTCTGATCCAGGTGGCCCTGTCATCCAGCCAAAACAGTGACCTGGACGCCACGGTGTCGGATATCGTCACGCGGGTCAATTCCTCGTGGGCCAACCTGGCCTACCAACCCGTCGTCTATCTCAAGCAAGACATTGACTACGCCCAATATCTCGCACTGCTGACTATTGCGGATGCCCTGATGATTACCAGTCAGCGCGAAGGGATGAATCTCACGTCGCATGAGTACATTTTCTGTCAGGACGGCAAGATCTACCCCCAGAGCAAGCACGGCTCGCTCATCCTCTCGGAATTCACCGGCACGTCTTCCCTCTTCAGTAAAAGCGAGCTTTCGGTCAATCCATGGGATTATCGCCAGTGTGCCGACGCCATCCAGGAGGCCTTGGAAATGGGGGCGGAAGAGAAGCAGACCCGATGGGAAACATTGCACAAGTCTGTTGCCAGGCATACTGGTTCCCACTGGTTTGGCGAGCTGCTCACCCACCTCGATCGGGCCTACGAGGAACAGCACAAGAGAGACCAAACTTCGGTGCCCCGCTTGTCGATGCAGGACGTCTCGACAAAATACGAGAGATCGAGCCGTCGGCTATTCATGCTGGACTATGAGGGCACGCTGGTCAGCTGGGGCCCCGTCAACCAGATCATCCCCGTCAGCCCGCAGCGGACTCTCGACGTCCTGAACGACCTGCTGCTTGACGAGCGCAACATTGTCTACGTCACCTCGGGCCGTCGGCCTGAGGAGATTGACCATGTCTTCCGCCGGGTTCCCGGTCTCGGTCTCATCGCCGAGAACGGTTGCTACATCAAGGATTGCGGCTCGGAGAAGTGGGTAGAAATGTCGGACGGCGTGCACATTGACAATTGGAAGACGTCTGTGAAGGAGATTTTGCGATACTACCTCGAACGGACCCCGGGTGCAGAGATTGAAGAGCGCCGCTGCAGCATACTGTTCCACTATGACGGCGCCGAGGACCAGGAGGCCGCAGCCCGCCTCGCAGCCGACTGTGCCAGCCACGTCAACGATGCGTGCGAATCGTTGAAGGTCCACGCGGTCGTCCTCGAAGGGACCATTGCCGTGGAGCCTTTGGATTGGAACAAGAGCACGGCCGCGCAAATAGTCTTTGAGAAGCTCAACCACGACACCAGCCGGGACGACGGGGGCAAGAAGCCCGTGGACTTTCTCATGGTTGTTGGGGATGGCAGAGAGGACGAAAAGGTCTTCAAGTGGGCCAACAAACTGCATGAGCGCAAGGTCGTGGACAATGTCGTCACCGTGAGTCTTGCCAGTCGCAGCACAGAGGCAGCGTCGACCCTCGCGCAAGGAGTCAGCGGTAAGTTGCTTTCCCATTCAGTTCACAGTTGAGTCGAGCATCTCGGCTGACAGGACTTTTCCCTCCAGGTGTACTCAGCTGCCTCCAGCGCCTCGCATCGTCATAGCACGGAATTGAATCCTTCTCCAATGACGGTCCCTTCTCCCTTTTGTTTTCATATTTTTTCTTTGGTCAAACCAGATTGACTTTCATAGCTTTGCGTGGCGTTTTGGCAGAGCGTAGCATCAGACAGAAAGAACTGCCAAGCAAGCCACATCTCATTTTTTTTTTTTGGACTGCGCTGAACAGATAAAGGCATTGGGCCATGGGCCCTTTGCGAGTTGACCAGGTTCGATTCGTTGCCACTCATGTTTCTTGACTCGATGACTGGACAGAAAGGCGAGGGGGGATTGCAAGATACAGACTAGAGCCTTGTGAAGTACGATGTGAAATACAAACAAGCCCGTAGATGTTTTCACACATGACAACCTTGTACTCGGTGTCTCGGGATGTTTATTCATGTGTTGTGCGCTGATGGCTATGAATGGAAAGCGACTCGACTGGCTCCACCTGCGAGTATACAGATCCTGGCGGCGCGTCCCGGGTAGCGTGTGCGTTGTTGGGGTTCGGTCAGCCAGCGCCGTCTCTTCTCGAGAATTCCTTGTGGCCGTCCCTCTGAGGTGAGGAGGGGTGGGTGGTGTTTGATCAATTGAAGTGGCGGCAAGAAGAGAAAAAAAGAAGCAAAGAAAATACTGACTCCCCTTGCACTCCATCGCGATGATTACTGGTCTTCGATTCAAAAAAAAAAAAAAAAAAAAAAAAAAAAAGGGCGGTACATGCGCGAGCGAGCCATGTGTTGCCTACGAGGCATCTGAGTCTCAATCGTGAAACCTTACTGGCATGTCGATCTCGACTGGCCATCGTCCATCAGATGTTGCTGCTGGGTGATTGAGTGAGTGAGCAACGAACATGCACCATCGTGATGGCGATTTCATGTTACGCAGGCAGCGTGAGTGAGTGTCCCGAGGGGCTGTTGTTCAGTGGGAACGATGAAAGGACCAGCATGAGGGATGACTACACTGGGTGCTTCAGAATCGCTCTCAAAGACGAATGTTCACCAAACAAGTCCAGCGGATAGAAAGAGGGCTCTTTTTCTGTTCAAATCTGACGTCGAGCAAGTTTTTTGCAAAATACGCGAGGCCGTCGATGCTGCCTTTTCACAACAAACCTCCTCCGGTGGGTGCGATTGCTGCCCCCAGACGGTGTGACCAGTTTAGGGTAGCGGTTTTATTTTTTTTTTTCCCAAGGTGGCGGCGGATGACGCGCCCGATGCAAGGAAGCGATTCATCCCATTTCTGCTGTTGCTTGCCAGCCGCACAAATTCCGCAAGGCCATTCATTGGCTTTCTTGCGACGTCGCGAGCGGTCCGAGACGTCGTCGGGATCTAGACCTGGTAATCATCACGTTGAAGTCGTGACCGGTTTTGCTGCGTCTCGCTTTTGTCGAATCTTTGCAATTCTCACGGTGGAACTTTTTTTTCTTTCTTCTTCTTGCTTTATGCCATGCCTCACCGTCGCTCGCGTCACCGTGGATAGCGCCTGCTCGGTCAGTTGTTCGAGTGCTCTCGTGCGCGTAGGAAAATGCAGCGGCAGAAACGCAGCAACGATGCGGAGGAATAAGAGGAGATGTGCTGCCTGCATGGATGATCTCGTTCAATCGCAATCTGCCATCAGAGCCTGGGGGTAATCACACTGCTGATCGATGGTAATCCCTTTTTTTTTTTTTTTGGCTGAATCGATCGCCAGCGTGCTCCTGAAGGCCAGGGCCTACGGACTGGTACGCGGTGACATGAGGAACAGTCTGCGGGCGCTCAGTGGGTGCCCGTGTTCCCTGATGGAGTCATGTCTGAGTCCCAAGGCAGAGGGTTTGGCGAAAGCTGGCCCATGTCCGCACCCGAATGTTGTGGCGCGAGGGTACAATTTCACGCACATGTCGCTCATCTTGTTGCGTGGCTCGGTGTCGTGTTGCCAGAGAGGGGACCTTTTTATTCAAGCAGAGAAATGCCGCGAAGCCAGCCAGTATCCGCACGCAACCTTTTCTGGGGAGGCTACAAGTATTGCAAAAAAGTCTCTGCAGCCTCTGATTTCCCGATCGTCATGGTCACCTGGCACGGTCATCTCTCTCGTAACATCGCCAATACTGTCTAATAAGAACGACGCCGATGACAGTAATGGACGCCAAGGCTGAGATGCTTTGCTCGACCCAGAGCGCAAAGATGAGGGTTAAAGTGAGCACGAGTCAGGCGGTTCGAGGATGCGACAGACGGATTGCTCTCTGTCAATCTTCTCACTTGTCTCTGCCGTCGTAGTTCAAGCAACATCTGGCGTCTGACGAGCAAAGTCCCGGCCAGCCTTTCCAAAAGAGGATCGCTCGTCTTGGAAAAGAGCTCGCGGATCCGTAGTCGTAACTCAGCAAGCAGGGTCGACTCTGTTCTTGTACCTCGGCTATCCGATATTATTTCTTTTCGGACTCCCCGGAGTGTGACGGGGAACTTGGCATTGGGGAGGGGGACCGGTGACGAAACAGAGGAGGACAGAAAGCGTGCTTTTGCATCCGGGCAATCGATTGTTGCAACTGATCGTCGTCGTCATCATTGACACCATCGGCTGATTGCTTTTGTGCTGCTTGCATGCCTGTTGCCAGTCAATCCTGACCCATGAGCGACCCTTTTTCTCGTAGCTCCGGATTGTTTCCCACGACAAGACCCATCACTTACATTGATCGAGGTCAAGTTTCAGCTTGACGAGCATTTCCTCCATCATGTGGCGGTAGAATGGGAAGTCACGAAGACGATACGCCACGGACGCCTTCCCATCCGCGTAGAGTCAATGGTGTGCAACGCAGGTATCGAAGTCTGCACACCGTCTGCTGAAATTGCTCCAGGCCTCTGGGTCGCCAGCGAGTTCTAGCAACTTGTGATTCTACTCCAACAACTCACTGCACGCGCGAGCGAGTTCCGCGTCATGGATTATTTGGGTGCAATAAACCTGGAGACGAGCGTAAAGACCAAGCCTTGAATGGGGGGCCGTCGATGAGAGTGGCGGAAAGGGAACTCGTGAGACGAACAGAGGCGCCCAAGGAAACTTTACGGGTGCGCCTCTTGGCAGCCTGAAAAGAAATGAGAAGCTTTGTTTAACACTTTGACGGCGAACAGTAACGGAGGCGTGTCATTACCCTCCGTATTGGTCTGTTCCGGTTGGCGCTGTTCGGTGTCCCGAGAGATGGCTCATTCAGCAGGACTCGCGCATTGTGTCTGACACCGGGGAGTGTTCCAGACTGGCAAGGAACAGCCCTTGCATGCTAGCCCGTCCCGCCAGCCTTCTTCTCTGCAAGTTTTTTTTTTTTTTTTTTTTTTTTTTCATGTTTAGGATCTGCTTTTCAAGGGAGACAGTGGATAAGATTTGCTACGCTCGTATGAACTATCCAAATCAAGTCGCGTGTTCAGCGGGCTACCAACCTGTTCTCAACGCTTGAACAAAACGGCTCTCATGTGCTGCTGTCATGAAGCACACACGTATGTACGAACAACTCAGTTGAAGAGATGACACGCTAGCCAGGACTTGACACGGCCCGAAGAAGCTCTGGTACCGCAGGCACGCGTCTCGTTGTACGTGTGATGGGGTCAGCTGCAAAAAGTGAAAGAATCATTCATCGTGTGACGCAGATTGGCGTGTCCGTGCTGGCGGATTCAGTTTGCAGATACCTAAGCACATACTCCAGAGTACAGATGGCCCCCTTGGCACTCCGCTCTCGGTAACGATCCGAGCCAACAGAGCTTCAGACTATGGTAGGGACGTTGGGAATGACCCAAGCACTCGCCGAAAAGCCAGTCCGGAAGGAAGCCTCTGCCATCGTGGCTGCAGAGAAACGTGGCCAGCGCTCGCAGCAGGCGAACGGACGGCGAGCCAGGCTACACGTGTGCAAGGCGTCGCGCGCGAACGTGAGCACAAGATGTGGATTTTATCATGGAGGTGCATGTAGCGAGCTTTGGAGAATGACTAGGCTTTCAAGTAATGGCGCCTTGGCGGGTAAATCACACACATCACAGCGCCTCGCAGCCATCCACACAGGACCAAGTTCACAACCCATAAATGCTTTTCGAAAAGCGCTGCCTGCGCGCGACGTAAGACTAATATTGTGAAGGTTGAAAGCTGCAGCGCTTCTTTTTCCGAGGGGCTGTTTGCGCGTGAGGATGCTACTTCTTACGACTGCTACAAACCAGAATGCTCTTCGAAGAGAGTTCGTTCCTACGCGAGAAAGAAGGCGGAAGAAGGGGAGAGCCTGATTTTCCCTGACCAGCTATGATTTAGAGTGCTTCTCGAGGGGGCCCCTTGCGCGTGACGGTGACGGAAATCTCGGTGGCGGCGCGGACGCCCGAGGCGGTGAAGAGGGCCAAGGTGCGGTTGTCGGGCGCGTACGTGCGCAGGCTGCCGGGGGGCGAGACGCTGAGCTCCCAGCCGTGGGGGAAGCGGGACGGGGGCAGGATGAGCTCGGTGGGCGCGGCGACGGCCGGGTCGGCGCGGAAGCGCAGGCGGAGG
>AZGY01000011.1:437196-488508 GCA_001636675.1 Moelleriella libera RCEF 2490 | reverse complement strand
CCCCCCCCCCCTTTGCAGCACGGCAGTGACAGCTGAGTGCGTCGCTCTTCATGCTGCCAGAGCCATGTTGCGCAGGCACCCGGATGCGCAAAGGGCTGATTGTCAGCTCACGAGGTGCTGCGCGGCGTCATGTCAGACGAATGCATTGAGACGCTCGCCTCGCCGTGACGTGCCGCTTGCTACCACACTGCTGCATAGCCCGGGCTGATATGTACCCGTGGCGGCGCCCATGCTTCGAGCTATGACTTTGACGTCTCCGACTGTCGTGATGTGCTCGTATAAGTCGACAGACGGCTCGTTGTCCTCGAAATGTCACCGCGCTGCCATGTTAACTCCGCGTGACACGGGGGCTGCACCTCCAAGGCGCCGCGGCATTGCGTTGCCCGGGCCAATACGCAGAGCTACGCAAAGCCAGTTCGGGAGGTGCCATCATATACCCCGGCCTGATGCCTCACAGCGGACGCTGTCACTCTCTGGCGCTCATCCCTCACTCTGGAAAAATATTTAGCCATGGAGGTTATAGTTCCTGGGACATTAGCGCGGTCATGGATATGAAGCGAGTACGGCGTTGGCTGAGGCCTTTCATTGTACACCGCGTGGCCTCCCTCGGCCGCAATGGACGAGTTCGACGTGGGAAAGTGAAGTGCAGCGGCGGACGTTGTCAGGCTCTACGGTCCGCGACGCATCTTGGCAGTGCGTTTGACCACCGGTGCATCGCCTTGCACCAGAAGCACGGCTACGGGCATTGAGTGAGGATGCTGTTGGTCGAGGCCCCTTGACTAGAAGCACTGTGAGCCGTGGCGACGATGAACCAGACCGGCACGGAAATGAGCTGCGTCGGCGAGCGAGCACGGCTGTGCATGATGGGATGAAACGGGTTTCTCGGGCCAGCGCGCGGCTCACCTTGATCCGCATCACGGCAATAGCCGGACTGGCATGGGAATTTGCTGCTGACGAACGGCCGACCTGCCATCCCGCTTGACGATGTGCAAACGAGCACTCGAAGAAGTACACGAACAGGAAAAGTGCCAGCTCAGGCACGCGATCCGAGACTATCCCCTCAAAGATCTCCGTTAAGAATGGTGCAGCGTGCTGTGGTCGTCCTTTTCGCCTGGTCAGGTACGATCTGGGCTCCTGTTCATCTCGATTCTCGAGCTACCTGCTGCTGCGACGCAACGTTGATCGTGTGACAAGGCCGAACACCGCGAACGTGCCCAGAAGCAGTTTTGAGAGGCAACTGAAGCCCGTCTATTAGGCCGCCGTCTCGGGGCTCGGGTCCCGTAGAGTGATTGGATACGGGCTGTTTTGCCCACGCGCAGCAGAATGTCATGCGCATCCAGCGGCCGAAGCCTCAAATGCCACGTGAAGAGCGGTAGCCAGCCCCAGAACAGAGGTTACGTGTGGTACATGAGCGCGGCGAGACCTCCTGACGGGTGACGTCGCAGTACAACCGTTGCGATGCGCGTGCCGGCGATGCGTCCCCGGTTCCCGTAGCCCCGCTGGCTGCCAATCGACGCCGGGGGGCCAGGAAACAGGAAACAGTCCGCTTCATTCCTATGGAGGCTCTCGGGTGCTTTGGGACACGTATGTGGAGGTTTCTTGAATGTCCAGTCCAACGAACGACCTTGGCCGCGGTCAAGCCAATCTAGCCGCTTTAGATTGGCCCGTTTTCACCCAAAACCCAACGGCCGACGGACCAACCAGCAGACGGCGTAATCAGTGGGGCTCGTTTTCGCCCTTTCTTTCAAGTCCCGGCACGGCCGGAGCGCGAGAGCGGCAGCACGGCAGTTCGCGTCGCCGACCGGAGCGGCCACGACGCTGGCTACGCGTGCCCTCCTGTCGGCAGCATCGGAAGACAGCAAGTCGCGCATGGAAGACTACCGACCGAGAGCTTTGTGTAACTCGCGAGAGCGGACAGACCATGCATAAGAACCGGGGGAGACGGCAAGAGAGATTCAGTCTCAAACTCAATCAATCAGACATGTAATAGCTGGCTGATTGCGCCGTCGACCGTCCACGTTCTCGCTCCTGCGCCGCTCCTCTCCCCTTCCTCTCGAATACCTGAACCACCAGACCCGAGCAGCAGCGAGCGAGAGGCTCGCTCCTTCCAGCCATGACATACTGCACCCGCGACATCACCAAGGAAACCGTCACGGAGCTCGAGCCCGTCGCCGCGCCCGTGGGCCCCGGCACGGTGCTGCAGCTGCGGGCGGGCTACGAAATCCAGACACTGACGCCGGGCGTCCCCTCGGGCATCTTCAAGTCGGAGCTCCGGGGGCCCGTGTACATCGGCGCGACGGGCCTCCCCGGCGACCGGCACAGCTACTTCGCGCACGGCGGCACCGACCGCGCGGTGCTCCAGTACGACGCGGACCACTACGCCGACTGGCGGCAGGAGGAGTGCCCGCGGCCGGCGCTCTTCGACGCGGGCGGCTTCGGCGAGAACATTGTCAGCACGGGCGGGTGGACGGAGGCGACGGTGTGCGTGGGCGACGTGCGCGCGTCGGCTGGCTGCTGCGCGTGCGGCGGACGGGCCACGTGTGCGCCGGCGACGAGATGACGCTCGTGGCGAGGCCGTACCCGCGCTGGTCGTGCCTCAACGTCAAGAGGGTCCTGCAGGGGAGGCAGGTGGCGCTGCCGCTGCTGCGCGAGCTGACCACGGTCGAGCCCCTGACCGACATGGTCAAGGACTACGCGCACGCGAGGCTGGCCAAGGCGCCGAAGCGCTACGTTGCGCCGTGTCGACGCGCGTCCGGCTGCTCACCTTTGCGCTGCGGGAGCCCGTGGTCCGCGACCTGCCGAGACCGGCCTTTGACACGTTTGCCTTTGCGCAGATCCAGTTCGGCGGCGATGACGACGACGGGCACCGGTTCAAGCGGTCGTACTCGATCGTGGCGGGCGACATGAACCAGTTCTCGCTGGGCGTCGCGCTCGACGACCACTCGCGCGGCGGGTCGGCGTACCTTCATCAGACGCTGCGTGTGGGCGACGACATCACCATGGCGCCCGGCGGGAGCCCGCGCGCCGTGGAGGACGAGGAGCGGTGCGTCGCCGACGGGCTGGTGGCGCGAAGGCTCGTCATCATCGGCGGCATCGGCGTCACCGCCTTCTTGCCGCTGCTGCCCGTCTGGGATGCCCGCGGCTACGACTACGAGGTGCACTACGCCGTGCGCAGCCCCGAGGCCGCCGCGTTCCTGGACCGCCTGCCCCCCCGAGCGGACCACCATCTACGCCAAGAGCCAGGCCAGGCGCCTCAACCTCGAGGAGCTCATCACCGCACCGCCGTCAGCACCAGCACAACCACCGCAGCAGAAGCAGCAAAGGGAGGACGAGGAGGAGGGGAAGAAGGAGGAGGGCGGACGCTTCACCACGCGGATATACTGCTGCGGGCCGTCCGGGCTGATGGACGCGGCCGAGCGACGCGCCCGGCAGCTCGGCTACCCCGAGCACATGCTTCACTTTGAGAGCTTCGGCGCAGATGCCGGCGGCCCCAGGGGCGACCCGTTCCGCGTACAGGTCCACGAGGTCGACACGCACCGCCGCGAGAGCCTCGACGTGCCACCCGACAAGAGCCTGCTGCGGGTGCTGCGCGAGACGGGCTTCGAGATCACGTCGCTCTGCGAGGCCGGCGGCTGCGGCGCCTGCAAGGTCAACCTGTGCGCCGGCCGCGTCGTCCACAACGGCACCGGCCTGTTCGAGGCGGAGAAGGCGTCCACCATGCTCAGCTGCGTGGACCGGGGCATCGGGTCCATCGAAATTGAGCTGGATTGATGCCATGCCGGGGAGGTCGGACTGGCCAGGGCAGGCAGGGAGGGGGGCTTTGGGTGCGCTCAGACGAGAGCTCGAGAATATGGGATAGAAGTGCATATACATGTATTATCCTACCTATCTACCCAACTACCTAGGTATGTAGCTATCGAGACACTGCCTGCAGATTCTTCGAATTGGGGAGCTTGTGGTGTTGTGTCCCCGGTCGTGTTCTCAGCTCGTCCACGCATGATCCGTAAGGCCGTCGTCGGTGAGCCCAGGTCAGCACAGTGCCGAACATGGCCAGGACCTGCTGGCTTGAGCGACAGCCCAATGCATCGAACAGTTCCGGAGCCGCGCGAAACGGCCGAGTGCGATGGCCCCCCGCCAGCTCGGAAATGGTCCAGCGCAAGAATCTTGGAAGCTCAAAAATGTTGGTGACTGGACTAGCGGCTCATCGGGCGACGGTTTAGGCCAAGCTCCGCTCTGTGCAAGGGGGGGGGGGGCCATTGCGCGCGGCCATTCGGTTCGTCATGCCAGGCGCATTGCCAGGACTGTGCTCTTTTGTTTCCTTGCTGCGCAATTGAGAAATCGGGAGGGATATGACGAAGAACGGGAAATCCTTGGCTGACGCTGTGTGCCAACCAAGTTTTCATCTGGGCATTGTACGTACCACGCGTAGGTTTCATTCATTTTTTATTTTTATTTTTTCAAAGAAAAAAAAATAATCCCCCCTCGTCGTACTTGGCTCAGCCTGTTTAGCGAGTGACGTAGCCTGGGTCACCCTTGATGTCATCTGTATGAATGCGGCACCGGGCTAACAACCCGACATCTGGGCCGGACTCTCCAAGGAAAAAAAAACCTGGTCCCAACTAGCACCGCATCTTGGATGATGCAGAGCCAATGATGAGGGTTTGGTGACGACTGCCCCCCTTGCGCTCTCGAGGAGCGAAGACGTCACTGGGGAGGGGGGTCGGGCGGCAGGACATATATATAGCTCGGTGTCGTCGCGCACATTCGTGCATATCCTTATTTATCAACTCATCCCTAAACGAAAATCCAAACACTTAGCATTCACATTTCACAAACTTCACAAACACAATATGGACGCCATCAAGAACGCCGTGAAGGGTGCCAAGGGCGGCGCTGCCGAGAACAAGGACCCCAACGCCCAGGGCCAGAAGGAAGACTACGTCGACAAGGGTACGAGCAACTTCACGTGGTTTTGCACGGGGGTGAGATGCTAATGAGCAGCGCGCACAGCTTTCAGCATGGGCGTCAAGAAGTCGGGCCACAACATCGACCGCAACACGCAGGAAAAGATTACCGACAGCGGCCGCGGCGCGTACGAGAGCGTCACAGGGTACGCGAGCGCCGACACCCAAGGTCACAGTTCAAGATGCTGACATGTGCCACAGAAAACAGGTCAACCCCAAGATTTCAAACTAAATTGAGCGGGCCGAGATATGGATTGAAGGCGTTATGGGTGTGTAGCTTCTAGTAAGGCTGCGTCGGGCGAGAGTCTAGATGCGTCGAATCACCGGCTACAGCAGATTATAGTATGAATTATTTTACTTGATGCATTCAACTTTGCGAGATAGGTGACGAATAATCGCGGATGCGGCATCGTAAAATTTGACGGCCTTGTTGCGCTCACGGGCTCTCAAGCCCCCCCACGGTGTGAGCAATCCATCGAGAGCTAGGTGAGGAATTTCTGCGGCGCATGCATTTGCGAAGAAACTGATAAGCCATCTTGTGCATACGGCAGCATGTATGCTACGGGGTGAGCAAAATATGGAGAGGAAGGCGACGAACGCCTGCAGCGCATTGTTGTCGCGAAGCACATTACAGTCTTGTTGTGCTTACGGGATCATATCGTCACCGGGTGGGCAAAGTCTGGGGAGAAGGGCGACGAGAACTTGCGGCGCATGTTATCGTGAAGAATATGACAGCCTTGTTGTGCTTACGGGAGCTCATCTCCACAGCAGCAAGAGAAAAAGATACCACCAACAGCGTCTCCCTCTTTCTTTCTCTCGCACTCCCCCATTCTCTTCAAGGTGCATTCGCCCACGTCAAAACGCATTGTCACACGCAAAGATAGGAGTGCATCGCTCTTGAAAAAAATATATATATACTTATTGTCCCTGGCAAGACCACCAAACATGTCCTCCTTCAGGCTGACCAAGGCACTCGTCCACAAAGCCTTTTCCCACCTCGCCGAGACCAAAAACGCGCAGGTGCGGGGGCGCTTCCTCAGCGAGTACGTGGTGCCCGCACGGGCAGCGCGCACTCGCTCGCCGGCACGCGCCACACGGCGCACGACCACAACGAGGCCACCTTTGCCCGGCTGGGCAGGAAGCTCCAGGAGCCCATCAAGTTCACCGTCACGAGGGTCGTCGTCGACGCCGAGCGAGACGTCGATGGGTGGTGGTGCGCGGTGGAAACGCGGGGCGAGGCCACGCGCGCGACCGGCGAGCCCTACAACAACGAGTACGCCTGGCTGATGCGGTGGAATGACGAGGGCAAGGTGGATGAGATCCGCGCCTACTTTGACACCATGCTGTCGGAAGAGGTCTTGCGGGGGCCGGACTTTTGAGCAGCGGGCAAGGGGAAAAGGCGGACGGGCGGGCATCCATGTAAATGACGACTTGAGGTGCGTGCTCGACCGAGATCAAGCCGGGGGAGAAAAACACAAGACGGCTTCCTTTTCCCCTGCCTGCTCCTTCGTCGTGTTCTCCTCCGATCGCCATTGACGTACCTGCCTGGGTACCCAGGTAAGACAGGGTGCCAAAAGGCCACGGAGAAAAGCGACTGTCAGACGAACACGTCCGTAATATATATATGACCGATCGCTTCCTCGATTGGGACGATGCGGCCTGCGCAAAAAGGAGGGAATCCAGAGTGACAAAAAACGTCAAGTCCCATCAGGCGACACGGCGCTCTCTTCGGGCCTGCGTGCATGCCCTGAACCATGGATCCTGGCGAGAGCCGTGTTCGCGTTGCGCCAGCCTGACAATGGACATTAATGAGGAACACCTCATGTCCGAAGCCTACTGAGCCGTCAGGCCAGAAAACGCACGGCTTTCCGCAACAGAATGTTTGCCGTTCATCAAAGCCTCGCGTCCTGCCGCGGCCGGCTGCTGTTACGTAAGGCATGCGTGCTGGGAGGGAGAATGTACTGCAGAGGGAGCCACGCGATGGCAGAGCCTTGGCACCCCGCCTGTGCTGATCCAGCACCCGCCTGCTCGTAGAGATGCATTCCCGCAGCGTTCGCGCGACCGGCGCCCCCATCCCTTGGCCGGCCCCTCCTGCACATTTCCAGTAGGAGGGTTGCGGCCGTTATTCTCATGCCTAACCGCAGCAGAGCCGCCGCCCCCCCCCCTGTTATTTCGCCTCTAGCGTGTGGGGAAGACGCGATCCGGGGTATCGATCGAATCCCTGTGCCGCTTGGCGGGCGAGAGAGAAAGAGAGAGAGAGCCAGCTGATGAAGGGGCAAGGCCCTGTCCCAAGTCTTTTTAAGCCTCAATGCTCGCGATAACCGAGGAACCTGTTCTGCGTCCACCGCATGTCGAAGTTTTGTCCACATGCGGGCCGGGGATCGGGCCCCTGCAGATTCGGCGCACTTTCCTCTCATCAGCGCATGTGCATGTGCAGGTGCAGGTACAGGCCGATGCAGGGTCGCACCACCGTCGTCAGGCCCGGACGCTGGTTACAGTCAGCCTCGTTTGGTGCAGAAACACGTCAAGATGGCACCAGCGCCCTCTCACCCGTGCTGATGTTTAAAACCTCCCAGGAAATAACAACAGGCACACTTTCTGGGCTCACCTTACCCTCACACACGAGAAAAGGGGGGGGGGGGCTGTCGTCGGCCGCCAGTCTGTTATAACGTGGCGAGGATCTAGCCGCTCATGTGCTGCTGCTGCCGCCTCCTCCTCCTCCCGACGGAAATGGACCCCCCCCTGCCCGGCTTGTGCGTTTTGAGTAAAGCATGCGAAGAAGGACTAGAAACAGAAGAAGAATCAAGGCCCGGTCCACAGGACACGCGCACGCTCTCCGGCAGCCATCGTAGGTGGTGGCGGCAGCGGCAGCAGCGATTGGTAACTTGTTTCTCGGGTTGGGCAAATCTTATTTTCTTGCTTAAAAGAGGTTGGTGAAGAAAAAGCTGCTGCCGGCGCCGTCGACGGAGAAGCACGCTTGTCTCGCGCGCAATTCCCCGTTCGATGAAGAAGCAAGCTCTCGCGTGCCATCTTGGCACGCGTCTTTCCCCCCCCCGAAGAGATGCAACATCGAAAGGGAATTAAAGCCGGCGGGCCCCAAATCTGTTCCACCGGACCAGGCAAGCCCTGGGTTACCCTTGCCGTATTTGCAAAAGCATGTGTGTGTGTGTGTGTGTGGATGTAAGTGCCCCAACCTCGACTATACGAAGAGTTGTCGCAAAACGAGCAGCCAGCTTCGCCGTCCTCTCATCACCAGTGTCGTATCGCCAGGCGTGCTTTTGTCCCAAGCCAAGCCAGATTAGATTTCCTCGGCCATCGGGGTGGCGCCATCATCCTGTCGAGTGTTTCCAAGAGAGAAAAAGAAAACAATAAGAGAAGACATGGGGGCATTTGCAAAGACCATCAGAATCATATAAAGCTTCCCCCCCCTTCCCATTCCCTTGTCTGCTCATCCCTCCCCGAGCCATCATCCCATCTTCCAATTTTTTTTACAAGATAGCCACATTCGTCTCTTATAGATTGCCCTCATCAATCCCAGGATCGACAGCCACGAAACAAAGGAAAAAAAAAACCCCCTTCAGCTTTAGATTTGCCATCTCCACTATTTCCTCAAAGGAAATCCCTCTTCTGTTTTTTGGAGTCTACCCCACGCCGCCCCCGCCGCCGCCCCTTCCCTTCGCCATGCAACTCCCACGTCTCTTCGGCATCATGGCCGCCCTGTCGTCCGCCACGGCGGTGCTCGCCGACGGCAAGACCATCACCGACGCCCTGGCCACGATCCAGGCCAAGACGACGGACCTGGGCGCGGCCGTGAGCAACTGGCGCGGCGACCTACTGGGCGCGCTCCCCATCACCTTCAAGTCGACGGAGCTGCTCACGACGCTCAAGCAGGCGACGCGCGACGCCGAGGCCTCGGGCGTCCTCACGCTCGAGGAGTCGCTCGCCGTCGCCAGCGCCACCGACGAGCTCTCCAAGACGGTCGTCAGCACCCTCCAGACCATCGTCGACACCAAGCCCAAGTTTGACCGGCTCATCATCCTCTCGCCCATCGTCCTGCTCAACCTCGAGCTCGAAAAGGGCGCCACCGAGGACTTTAGCGCCACCGTCGTCAGCAAGGTCCCGCAGGACCTGAAACCCGTCGCCGAGGGCCTCATCAAGCCCATCGACGACGCCTTCGCCGCCGCTATTGACAAGTATAAGCTCTTTTGAACAACGACGACAAACGCGGGCACAACCCTTTCCCACACTCCCCCCCCAACCCACCAACTACACCACACTACAATACCACCAGCCCAATCCAACCAAACCCCCTGCATAGGTACATATCTTGGCATTTCATGCAAACGTCGTGTATATAGTGGTGCACTGTAGTGAAGAGAAGAGGAGGAACAAATCACAGAAGATCAAGGTAAACAGGGGGGGAAAAAAAAAATAATATCTGCACGCCAAAATGGCCAACGAGTAAATGACGCCACATGTCAAGGCACTGATAGTCAACGCTTCTTTCATTGTACATAGCTTTTCAAATCGACACAACCAGGTTGAACGACGTTGCTTTTCCCCCGCCACCACTCTGTGACGCCTGACCTTTTCAGCCCTGGGACGGCCTCGGCTGTACCCGACGACACGGCCGCCGTTGTCTCAAGTTATGCAACCTGCATGCGGCAGCACCTGCATAAGCCGCCCCACGACGCAGACTGGGGCCAATTGTCTCCGTACCGCACTGTACATACAACATGACCGTCTCATCCTCCCCCTACCTTTCTCGCTATTCTCCAGGAACGCATGGAATCAGTCAATCAATAACAACGATACTTTTTTTTCTTAGTCCCGCGCATCATACACGTCGGTTGTGGGGGAAAACATCACGCCACGCGCGGGCCGGGGGGTTGGGTTGGGTTGGGCTGGGTTGGATGGTTTAATCCATCTGATCGACCGTCTTGGGCGTGGCCGTGCCATTGTGCTTGTCCTGCGAAGCCCCCTGCACCTTCAGATCTTCCTCGCGGACGTCGCACCGCCAGCCAAACTCGTCCTGGACCTTGCCCAGCTGTATAGCCTTAAGATGCGAGAGCAGCTTGATGCAGATGGGTCCCGCCTCGTCCTGCTCGTCGGACATGTACGTGACGACGTCCGCCGTTGGCGTCGAGCTCACGCGCGGGCCCGCGGGCAACGACGGCGTCTCGGCCTTCTTGTTGCGGGTGATGCTTCGGATGGGCACCAGCGCCGCGGCGGTGCCGGCCGCAAACACTTCGCTAAAGGACGGCAGCTCGGCGTACTTGATGCTTCGCCGTTCCACCTTCCACCCCCAGCTGCGCGCAATGTGCTGCACGCTGTCGCTGGTGACGCTCTCAATGACGCACTTTGAGTCCGGCACCACAATGGTCACGTCGTCGCTGTTGTCGGGCGTCGCCAGCACCCCGATGAAGCCCGATGTGCTGAACTCGTCAATCCCCTCGTGTTTGGCGCTGTCGAGGTGCAGCGTGATCCCGTAGCCTTCCTGCTTGGCCTTGCCGCTCCATTTGAGCACGGGGGCGTAGTTCCCGCCCACTTTGGCGTGGCCCGTGCCGTTCGGAGCAGTCCGGTCAAAGTCGTCCAGGATGAGAGCCTTGACGGGATGCGTGCCATGGTACACGCCCGTGGGAATGACGAAGACGCAGAACGTGTACTCCTCGGGGGGATCCAGTCCCAGCTGGGCGCTCGATCCGTACAGCTGAGGTCGTATGTACAGCGCCGCCCCCGTCTCGTGGGGAGGCACAAACCCTGCGTTGAGAGCCACGGCCGCGCGACACGCCTGCAGAAACAGCTCGACAGGGACCTCGGGCATCGAGACAACTTCGGCCGAGTGCTGCAGGCGCACCGCATTTCGTTCGGGTCGGAAAATCGTAATGCTGCCGTCGCCGGGCTTGCGGAATGCCTTCAGGCCTTCGTACGCCTGCTGTCCGTAATTGAGGGCAGGCGCCATGCCATGGATCCGCATAAAAGGGTCGGCCACGAAGCGGAGAGGCGACCATGTTCCCGTTGTTTTAGAGTATGTTGACTCGATGTGGCCGTTGACTGTACGAGGCCATATGATAGGTAAGTACGCTGCCGCAACAGGTTCACAGCCAAGACACGGTAGTAGGAGCACGAGCGCGAGCGTCAGGGAAGAGATATTTTGGTCTGCGCTTGGGAAGAAAGGTGACCGTCTGTTGCATTGAGTGGTGCGAGAGCACTGTGTCATGGTCTGCTCGGGCCCGGTCCTCGGGCGCACTCACCTTCACGGATCTTGAAGCCGACGTTTGACCAGTCAATGGTGTTAACCGGCGGCGGAGGAAATGCACCCATTGCGGCGATTCTTTGTCACTCTCGCGGCGTTGACGCAGGCGGACGCGGTTTGAAGAAGCGGGTGATGGCGGGATCAGGAGGTCGAAGAGCTAAGAGAAAAAAAAAAGCCAATGAGTGTTACCAGCTCGATTCTCAGTCGCACAATGCCGCAGGGATCAGGAGGATGGTGAATCTGCTGAGAAGTCTGGCTCGGATCACGCAGCAGTCAAGGGATTCTTGTTACGAGCGCGACGAGTCATCCGTGTCACAAAGGGTTCTCAGCTGAGGGCTTACTCAGATTTCCTCCTCGTCATGCCGACATCGGGATTCTGTCGGGGCGGTCTCCAATTGACCGTGTTCTCCAATCAATGGAGTGTGGGCGGCATAGCCGCTGCTCCCGCGGGGTCGACCAGCTCGTTAGCGAGCTGACATCAGCGATACTCACGTTTCAGCCAGTGGGAGAGCGGGGGGTCGGGCCGGCCTCTCCAGAGCAGTAGTGACGATGGACCGAACCAATTGACGTGACAACGTTGTCAACCCTACATGTCGATCAAAAATTATGTAATGAGCCAAGAACTTTCGGTACGAATAGCTTTCGCAGCTTGCTCTTCAAATCCACGTCAGAGGTGTGGCCTGGAGACATACAGCGGCAGGCACCCATCCGTAGACGTGATCCAGTGACCTTGACTCAGCAGCGGCGGCCAGTAGCCGCCACTCTTTCCGCGATTATCCTGCAACGCCGTCGGCGAGGATGCAGATGAGACGGGCACTCACAAACTGCGGAACTTCACCCACCCACAAGAAAATCCGAATCTCACATCCGAATTTCTGAAGTATTGCAATCCTGGTCATGAAGCCATTCCTCATTGAAAGGTTTACGATAGCTGGACAGCCCTAGGATGCTCCATCAGTGGCATTGGCTCACTCATTTCGTCTAGCCGACGTCAAAATTCAGCCAACTTGCCATCGCAGCTACATGGATTCCGATGATGAAGTCGGACGTTTGATAAACAGTCTTGCCTTCTCCCCGCCCCTCAATCGCCCAGCGGATACGCATGCAGCACCTGCCCGTAAAACAATTCGGCATCCTTTGATGCAAGAAAGACAAAACTTGGTGCAATCTCGCTGGGCTGGCCCGGGCGGCCCAGCTGGGTGCCCTTGCCGAACTCATTCATCTGCTCCTGCGGCCGCGAGGCAGCCTGAATCGGCGTGTGAACCGGTCCAGGAGCAACGGCATTCACTCTGATGCCGCGACTCACCAGCTGCTTCGCCAGAGATTGCGTGAACGATGTAATGGCGCCCTTTGTAGCAGCGTAGTCGACAAAGTGAGCAGTCCCACGAAACGCCACAGTGGAGGTGGTGTTGATGATCCTTTGCGACACGTCAGCGTGTGGGAAGAATGCGCAGGCACAGAGACTTACGAGCCACCGCGCTCCATGTGAACGAGCGCGTACTTGGTCATCGCAAACATCTGCAGGATGTTGGAGCGAAAGGTTCTTTCCACGACTTCGAGGTCAATCTCCTCAAACTTGTCGCATTGTGTCTGGCCAGATGCATTGTTCACGAGGACGTGAAGCTTGCCAAACTTGTCGACGTGCTTTTGCACTGCCGATTTGCAAGTCTCGTTATCCATCAAGTCCCCCGCAATCAAGATGCACTCGCGACCCTCTTTTTCCACTAGCTTTTTGGTCTCTTCGGCATCCTGCTGTTCTTCGGGCAGGTAGACAATGGAGACATTGGCTCCCTCACGGGCAAACAGAACGGCGACCGATCGTCCGATCCCAGAACTGCCATCCGCCGTCAGCACGATTGTCTGCTACTGCAAGCCGACAGGATTTTCCATACTCCCCGCCGGTGATCAAAGCATTCGATCCAGTCAATTTCCCAGCAGCTTTGTACTCGTGCAGCTGGTCTTTGCCTTCCAATTTGGTGACCTCGCTGGGTGGATTCAACTTGTGCTCGAACCTTGCATGCAGTACTTGTCAGCATTCTATGAACTTGCCTTGAGAGGTGTTGACATCGCTTACCCGGGCTGCTCATGGCTCTTTGGCGCGGTCAAAACTTGGAATGCTCCTGGTTGCTCGGACATGTTGGTGGCTTTGGAACGGACAACGAATTTTAATTTTCTGCTTGGCGAGAAAGCATGGGAACTTGGTTTTCTATGTACACGGGCAGAGTCTGTCTAATGTGTTGCTCGAACATGAGCCGCCGTGGAACGCAGCTGTGCGATGCAGCTGCCCGTCATCACCAACACCATGGCCACCTAGGCGCAGCTGACAGGCGTGCCAAGCTCGCTCAAAGTGGAGTCGAGCCGAAAAGGCAAACCAAACATTTTGCGGTACAAAAGGCCACATCGAGATTCGAGGTTTACCATGACGACGCCGACAGCCCATCGGGAAAGTCCATGTTCAAGAAGTGGAGGGACGCCTCAGATCGTCCGATGCGTCTGGGCCGGTGCCGAGCCCCTCTGTCCAATCAGCGCTGATCTTCCGGACTATTCACTCCGCCAGTAACAGGACGGCCGTTACACACTAGCATTACATCAACATAGCGCACTTGTAGCCGTCATTCAAACGAAAGGTCTCCGCGCAATTAAACCGTTCCCGCGATGCTGAGAAACGCACGCGCGGTCTGTTTGATCCGGTACAGTTGGGACTTTGGGTTGACGATGGTTGATGTCATGACGTTAGGTCTCATACCCCTCATTTTGGCCGCTTGTCTTTGTGGCAATCCTTGATCGTCTGTATATAATGGGGTTGCACGGCTGCAGTCTTCCTAAATTATCCCCTGACCGCGTCATCCAATAAAATCTGGCGCATTTCGAACCCAGTTACAAAGTACTACAATGGCTTCCAAAACTGCCAAGACAGAACAGCTCCGTGCCACGATGGTCGAGCCGACCACAAAGGATAGAATCACTGCAGACTTTGGAACGAGGCAGTCCAACACAGATGATTGGCTTCGTGTGAGCACCGACGACCGCATTGGTCCCTCACTACTGGAGGATGCCTTTGGTCGGGAGAAGGTCGGTCCATGAACCCTGACCAATGCACAGACAAAGTTTGGACAGATGTGTCGCTAACATCTCTGATAGATCCATCGATTCGACCATGAGAGGATCCCAGAGAGAGTAGTTCACGCGCGAGGAGCTGGCGCTTTCGGCACTTTTCGCCTGCTCGAGTCTGCCGAGGATGTCACCCACGCAGGCGTTTTGACAGACACATCCCGCGAGACACCGGTCTTCCTTCGTTTCTCTACTGTGCTTGGTAGCCGAGGGTCTGCAGACACGGTCAGAGATGTCCGCGGGTTTGCCCTCAAAATGTACACCGACGAGGGCAACTGGGATATTGTTGGCAACAACATTCCTGTCTTCTTTATCCAAGACGCCATGAAATTTCCCGATCTCATTCACGCCGGCAAACCGGAGCCGGACAACGAAATCCCGCAGGCGCAGTCGGCCCACAACAACTTTTGGGATTTTGCCTACTCGCATTCCGAGGCGACGCACATGTTCATGTGGGCAATGTCGGACAGAGGCATCCCACGTTCGTTCAGAATGATGCAGGGCTTCGGCGTCAACACCTTTACTCTCATCAATGCCAAAGGGGAACAACACTTTGTCAAGTTTCACTTCACACCCGAGCTGGGGGTCCACTCTCTGGTTTGGGACGAGGCCCTGAAGATTGCAGGTCAAGATCCCGATTTTCATCGGAAAGATCTTCACACGGCCATCGAGAGTGGAGCGTATCCCAAGTGGAAGTTCGGCATCCAAGTCATCCCCGAGAGCAAGCAAGATGACTTTGAGTTTGACATTCTCGACGCAACCAAAGTATGGCCCGAAGAGCTGGTGCCCATTCGATACATTGGGGAGCTTGAATTGAACCGCAACGTGGACGAGTACTTCACCGAGACGGAGCAGGTCGCCTTCTGCACCAGTCACGTCGTGCCCGGCATTGGATTCTCCGATGATCCTTTACTGCAGGGCCGCAACTTTTCTTACTTTGACACGCAGATCAGCAGACTGGGAATCAACTGGCAAGAGCTGCCCATCAACAAGCCTGTCTGCCCTGTGATGAACTTCAATCGTGATGGCGGCATGCGACATACCATCGCCAAGGGCAAGATCAACTACTGGCCGAATCGATTCGAAGTCCAGCCAGCCGCAACTGAGAAGGAAGGGGGCTACGTCGAGCACCCTGCCCAGGTCAAGGGGATCAAGACTCGAGGGAAGAGTCACAAGTTCAAGGAGCACTTCAACCAGGCGCAGCTCTTTTACAACTCAATGTCCGAGATTGAAAAGAGCCACATCAAGGCGGCTCTGTCCTTTGAACTGGATCACTGCGACGACCCGATCGTGTACGAGCGCATGTCGAAACGGCTCGCAGACATCGACCTGGACCTCGCCAAGTCTGTTTCCACAATGGTCGGCGGGCCGAGCCCTCCTCCGTCAAGTCGACCGAACCACGGCAAGAAAACAAAGGGCCTGAGTCAACTGGAATTCATGCCGGCCCAGGCCACGATAGCGACTCGCAAAGTGGCCATCTTGATCGCCGACGGCTACGACCCCATTGCGTTCGCTGCCATTGTCGCCGCACTGAAGATGGCGCAGGCCATTCCCGTGGTCCTGGGTCCTCGACGCTCTGCCATCTACGCCGCCAACGAGGACAGGGCATCCGGCAAGGGCGTCGTGCCGGACCACCACTTCGAGGGCCAGAGGAGCACGCTCTTCGACGCCATCTTCCTCCCCGGCGGCAAGGAGTCCGTCGCCACGCTCGTCAAGATGGGCCGCGTGACTCACTACATCCGTGAGGCGTTTGGCCACCTCAAAACGATTGCGGCCACCGGCGAAGCGGTGGATCTCATCAAGAATGCCATCCAGCTCGACGGCGTACAGCTTTCTCAAGACAGCGATGTGATGGAAAGCTATGGCGTCGTGACGCTGCGCGACGCCAAGCCCGGAAGCCTGAGGGAAGTCATCCACGTGGGAAAGAGTGCTAAGCACTTCTTGGACAAGACGTTCTTCTCCATCAGCCAGCATCGATGTTGGGATCGTGAGCTGGACGGCCTCTCGTCCCAGGTGGCGTACTGAAGCCGATGATTTACGTACCGAGATCACATGATAGTGTTCAACGAAACGTTCAATCAAGACGTCCATATGCGGATCATATTTGAGAATAACTCGTAAAGCTGTCCATGACGTGCATGTCCACGCTCCTTGAGCCGACGCTGGTACTTGCGTCAACGTGCAGAGATGAGAGGCGGCGCCTCCCACGCGAGGCTCTTCCCAGAGGCTGGCTGGCTGGCTGGCTGGCTGGCTGGCCACCCGCTCCAGGAAGATCGCGTTTCGTCAGATACAATGGGCGCGCAAAGGCCTTTGTTCCCGGAACCCCAAGTCCCGGACCACCGGGTCGACTTTCCGGACAGGCTGAAGTGGATGTGGACGACGACGCTGATGACCTGCGATTTGTCTTGGCGGCACCCGTAGAGCCTGCTCAGGATCGACACGGTCGATTCCGCCACTCTCCAGCGTGCATCTGCTCTGCACGAACCGCGGCTGTCTTCGGTTCGTGCGTGCCTGGACCGTGCTTCTTTTCTTCCTTTTTCTCCCCTTTCTTTCTTTTCTTCAATTGTCCGCTCGCTACGGACAAGGAGATAGCCAGTACAGAAACCGGCAACTTTTTTATTTTGGTCCTTGGCACTGTATTTTTCATCGTTATCGTTTGGCCACGCGCAGATGGTGGGCTGCTCGCTGCTGCCTCCGCGCGTGCTGCTTCAATCGCTTGGATGGATAGATGGGCGGCGCGCGCACAATAAAATCTATCAGCCATGGCTTGCAGACGCCAGGTGCCTTACCAGAAAATGACTCGTTCTGGTTCGCTCTTCCTCAATACAAGTCATCGTAAGAAACTCGATTTACTGTACATGCTTGATCTATGCCAGCCACTTTTGTGTTCAAACGTCGCGAGCCACGTGCCTCTCCCACAGAATGCGGCACCAGTGGCACTTACTGCCTGGGGTGATGGACGATATCGAACGGCCCGGAGTCGCATGCCGCTCGCCACCGTAGACTCGCCTTCCGCGCACGCAGGCAGCTCCAGCCACTCTATTCATGACCTTGTCAATACAGGCCATCACCCGCCATCGCCTTAGGCTTTCCCTTTCCCCTTGCCGCCTCGCTTCTGTTTTCTCCGCCCGTGCAAGTGGACGTTGGCTTTGTTACTGCGCCGCCCCTCTCTCTTCGATGTATCTCTCTCCGATGCTTATGCCTCTTCTTTCTCTTCCCAGTCTCCCTCCTCCCCCTCACCAATTAATGCGTTTTCCCAGCGTGGCCCTTTTTCGGTGCCGCACCGCCACCGCTCCGTCCTCCCTTCCGGATCTCCTTGCCTGCGCCGGACGTGTGTTCCCCGCCGCTCTCCTTGCTGTCCTGGGGCTTGCTGAGTTCCTGGTTCGCGGGGCTCGCCTGCAGAGGATCATCGCCCTTTGCGGCTTCTGGCGATTTGGCGCCATCCTGGCCAAAGGCTGCATGGGGATCGTCCTTGGTGACGTCGGTGTCCCGCCCAGAGCGTGTGTACTCGTTAGCTTCTGGCTTGAGTGATTCCCGGTCTTGTGAGTCTTTGTAAGGGCGACGCGTGGGCGGCGTGGTGTGGTAGGGACGGAGGGCGAGTGCGCCCACGCGCAGTGGGCGGGTCAGGAGTCTTTGCGCGAACATGATGGGAATTTGCAGATGTCGACGATCGTGGAAAGGTGCAAGGGTGGAAAGAGGGGAAAATGGTGAAATCTGGACCGCCTTATTGAGGAGCTGCTTCAAAAGCAGGCGACAGACGAGGAGCAAAAGAAGACAAGCAGCAAGGGCGTGGGATCGGTCGCCCGCTACGTGTAACTGACGTCATGCATCGCCAATGCCCGTGTACAGGCCCATAGTTCAATTCTCCTTCTTCGTCTTCTTTTTTTTTCTTCACCGACATCACCAAACACTTGTCTGCTCAAGCTCTCGGATGGAAAATTTGTTATCCCTGAAGATGTTACATCGGGATTTGCCCATGGCCGCGCCAGGAGTTGGCCGAGCGCCATGTCAGACTCGGGGGCGGTGGATGGGAGGGTCGCACAGCTGTCCATCAACTGCGCAGCAGCATGCGCCGGTGCTCTGTTCTGGCCCGCCAATGATCGCTCTGGGCGGCCGTCTTCAGAGGCGGGCACCCATCAATAGAGCGGCGGCGTGCCAATCACACCTCATTGAACGCCTTTCGATCAAGGAAGCCTGTTTGTACTGACGACGCAGCTGATGATCGGCAAAGGCAGGGGCTTGAAGGTTGTGCGCGCGCGAAGACTCTTGAGCCGTCTGCCCTGCCGATCTCCAAGACTTGGGGTTTTGCAGGTTAGGCGGCCATTGATAGATGAATGGATGGATGTTGTTGCCTTGACGGGTGACTCTGCACGAGCGTTAAAGGCGTTTCTCGTGTCCGTGGCTGCAGAATCCTCCTTCCTCGCCCAATGCCGCTGCTGTTTGAAGGAGCTGATGCGGATTCTGACTTGTACCCAGCTGTCGGTACGTACGGTCGCGACTACTTCCTATGGAGTGATTCAGCCCGGAACGTAAGCACCGCTGGTGCAAGCACCGACGATTCAACCAACGTGTCCAGCACTTCGCTTCGAAGAGCGCAGGTCCTGCAACCGGGAGTTGTGCAGGCATCGTAGCCTCACGTCTGTGCTCAGCTCAGCAACTTATTCCCCAGTCTCCACGTTATTGTTTCCGTGTTTGCAGCCCCACTTGCCTATTCAGGATTTCAATATACAGCCTCCCCCATATGAACAAGACGTGTCTCAGCAGCGCACGTATGAGTGCCACGCACTTGGCATGCAGTATAAGCAGTCAATTGACTAGCGCTCACCCTTTTGTGGGCTTACTTCTTTGCTTCTTTGATTCCTCAATTAAAGCATGACCTTCCGGCTAAATGTCTGAGGCGGCAAACTTCAGGGTGTTGGCAGCTGCGGATCAGCAACCGTCTTCCATCTACAGAAATCCTCGACAGCTGAACGCACGAGCCCGCGTATCTGCATGCGCGGCGGCTCTCTACGGAGCGCGCGCTCTCTCCCAGGCACGATGTTAAAGAAACGATAAAATGAACTGTCCGTGGACCGTGGACCAGGACGTACGGCTATGCAGAGTTGAACCTTTCTCTAACGTTTTTTTTTAACAACCCCTCCTTATTCAGCGACGCCACGTCTCGCCTGCAACAAAAAGACCACCAGCGAAATTGACCCCCATTGACATGATTGATCGAGAGATGGTATCACCTGACTCAGAATACCACATAGTACACTAACGTAAGAAACAAGCCATGTTCTGCTAGCTTTTTTCAGCAAAAGGAAACATCGAGATAATGAACTTGGAAAATCAAACTTGCCACTTAGTACACCAAGTCCAGTTTTTCCGAGAGGCATCGGTTGAGTTTGACAATGAAACCGAAGCTCTATTGACAGTTGGGCTCAATAACCTCTCCATGATGGGCCTGTATGTGCTTGCTAGCCGCGCAATCCCGATAGACGATCAAAGCTCCGTAGAAAGTGTGGGAGAAAAAAAAGTAGATAGAGAGAATTCAGCGTGCGTGCTTGTGTCAAAGACCACTAGTTGATCGTCTTCACCAGCATTCTTCCACAAAGCTCATAAAGCGACAGGTCCATGCGAGGCATTCTTTCTATTTTCTCCATCAGACAGTTTGTCTCCCCACGACCCTGATCGTCAGTACAACTGTTCTTTATCTTGTGCATATAGTCAGCCTTCCCCAACGCCAAATTCAGTTTGAACAAAGAAGTTATGCACATCGCTCCTCTTCTGCTGGTCACCCTTGCATCCTTGGGTGCCCATGGCTTCCCTACGCCGGATCCTTCCCCGTTCCCAGGGTGCTGGCACCCCGACGGACTGTTCGCCAAAGTGAAAAGAGCCAGTGACGCTTTCGCTGCGGTCATACGCTCAACATACGGTCCAGAGATCCGTTTCTCGGCCGATGCGCCGTGCAATACCAAAAGATTACTCAGCGAGCTGGCACACGCAGCTGCCCTCACGACAAGGAATCCCCAAGAGTACTACCAAGCCCTGGACCTCGAAAAGCGGTTCTCCATCGACGCCGCCGATGTTACAAGTTTCCAACGCAAGAGATGGCCGTGGTGCTTTGCACGATGGGGTGAATGCTTCAAGAAGAGAAGTGTGGCTCCTGGCCCAGTGTCATCTTCCTCCTCCAAGGAGAAGCGCGACTGCGATACCCCTGGATCGGCATGCCATCTGAGCAAGCACGCGGCTGATGCGGTCCTCAAGTCTATTCGTGGCGAACACGGATCGGCAGTAGTAACATCATCATCATCACCATCACTACGACCAGCCAGTGCTTTCCCGCCATGGTGCGTAGGGCAAGGATTCTTCTGCCTGAGGAAGCGGAAGGCTGCTCCGGAGCCCAGTCCCCAGCCGTGGTGCGCAGACCAAGGCTTCTTCTGCATGGTGAAGCGGGATGCTTCCCCGGTCCCCGACCCCCGGCCGTGGTGCATGCGACGATATGCCACATGCTGGAAGGCAAAGCGTGATCTCGACACCCTCGAGCTTGCCGCTCGGAATGTTCTCGCAGAAAACTAACATTGCCGACGATGGCAAGCAGCACCATCTGTTCATAGGCTCCTCTTCTTGTGTATTCTTGTATCATTTTTCTGGGGCCGTATTGCCGAGGTTTTAGGATCGGGTCGGCGTGGTCGCTGGATCGCCACCCCGTCATTCCTTTCCTCCTCTTTCGGACCTGGAAAAATAGTGTCAATATGCTTTTATTCTCTCTATATTTTCTATCTCATTATCTCTCTCTTTCTGTCACCTTCTTATTCTGGGTACGGGCGCTGCAAGGCAGTGTCCAGAGCGAGGATGAGGAAAACGCAGGATGCATACGATACGATACCAGTACAAGGAAAACAACATGCGGTGTAGGGCATGTCCTCTTCTTTTTTTTTTCTTCTTTTTTTTTTTTTGCTCTCGGATGTGTCTCGCCGTGCCGTTTGGCACGAGCGTCTTTCTTTTTCACTTTGTATCCTTATATATCCAGCCAGCCCCAAGGCAGGCAGCGCAAGGGTGGGCAGGGCAAACTTGCGGGTTTCGCCGCATTCTTCTCAACACGCCGCGCATCATCGGCAGTCAGACGATTGAAAACAGTGATCGGGAGGGACGGAGCTACGAGATATTCAAGCCTGATTGAATGAGTGCGTATGTCGTCCATTCAATGCAAAATAAGTCTGTCCCGGCAAAGGGCGCTATGCCAACATTTCGCGGCATCGAAGTGACATGTCTCTTGATTTCTCGTGCCATGCATTCGGAAAGGAAGAGGGGGGGAAAAATCAAAGACCCAGGTTTTTGTCCCTTCTATCCTGTTCTTTTCAATTCTCTTCATGATGTGTCGAGTGGCTCCTTCCTCACGTTCGAGTGATATCATGAGAACTGTGAGCCAAACAATGATGCAGTCGCTTGAAGGCCTTATTTATCGGGCAGCCAGTTAACATTGGCGGGCCCCCACATTGACCCACCCATCACAAAAACATTCGAAATTTGCTTCCATTTCCTTTTTTCCTTCTTCTTCCAAATATGAACAACGCAAATAACACGTTCAGACTCCTATCGACATGCTGACGCGAGGCGCGCTCTTTGGGGCTGCGCTCAGGACTGTCAGTGGCCAGGGACAGAAACGGAGAAGAAAGCGAACAATCTTGGGTGCGGTGCTTCTCGGCGACAGCCAAGTGAGGAGGATCGCAATGATTGAGCGTACATGTCGACAAGCGCGGATCGCGGATCAAGTGGAAGCATATGCACCAGTGTCTGTTGTCATTGCTAATCCGCCAGGCACATGACGAGAGCGATGTTATTGCACGTCGCTGCGGAATCAATTTTGTCCAACGTGATTTGTCCTGCTGGGTGGCCACTCATCACGACGGCCCTCCCTCGCCCTTTGCTGTCCTTGGAGGCGCCTCAGTGGTTGTTGGAACGATGATAACGAAGAGGAAAAGGGATTGACCAGAACCCGCTGGCGGTCGTGAAGCCAGCGCAGCTTTATGCGCTCCCTAGGTCTTCTCGACGATGGCATCGTGATATTTCGATCATTCGATCATTTTCTAATTTGTAGCTTGACCACGTTTCTCATCCAGCCGTGGCACACAATGGCTCGGTGTATTTGACTCTCATGAGCCTTTCAAGTCCTTCTTTGTTTGATCTTCGAAGGATGTAGTGATGACCATGATCGATTGAGCTGAGCAGATCTACGGACACAGTTGCAAACAAGCGGTTGATTCAAGGCGTCAAGGCAAGAAAGCTCCACGATTATCTAGAGCCCGGGATACGCGCCCGAGAGACGCCAGGGACAAGAAGTAGGTCACAATGCAAGAAATTTTCACACGAGCTGTGAGCAGGCCACAAAGCGTCTCCATCGTCACAACCGCAAGCCATGGACGCGGATGAACTCGCGAGCATGCCAGCTGCGAGCACGAGTAAAGGTTGTTTTTGGAATCAAGTTCAGACTAAAGGAATTGGCCAAGCAAGTGAACTCGATTGGTACAACGCGAACATCTGCTCTGTTGCTCTGGGGGCGGACGTGTGTTTATGGCAGGTAAACCCACGGGCATCAAGCCATGGAATGTGAGTTTTTCCCTTTTTTCCCTTTTTTTTTTCCGGGGCAGAGGCAGGGCCAGATTGTGGCGATGCTGATGCTGATGCCGTCATTGGCCCCGCCTCCACCGTACGCCCATACTCGGCCTCATGAGCTATCGCAGCTTTGTCGCAACCGAGCCAATTCCTTTGCCCTCCTCCGAGCGTGTCAAGCTGGCTCAATTCCCAATCTCCTGTCCATCGACCGACCCTCCATACTGCGCGTCTTGCTCCGGGCAGACGGAGCTAAGCCAGTCCGCCTCAACCTCACCAGACATACACATAGACCAAGGCACATCGTCCCACAGGGCCGGCGGCGGCCATGTCTGACCTGCCGCTCTCCCAGAAGTTCGCACGGCTCAATCCCTTCAAGCCCGGCGAAGACGATGAGGACCAAGGCGGCGCCATTGCCGTCGACAGCGTCGGCGGCGGGGGTCGCGGCACGCGCAAGGCCCATCTCGACAAGCAGCAGCTGCGCGTGAGCAGTGCGCTGCGCTCCTTCATGGCCAAGAACGACATCCTCTCCGAGGCCGATGCTGGCGTCGACAGCGAGGAGCCGACGCCGGCGCTGCGCTCCCTCCTCGGCAGATCGCATTTCCACGTCCCGCCGGCGCTGCTCGACCGGTCGCGCCCGCTGCCCGAATACTACATCAGCTCCAGCCACAATACGTATCTCATGGCGCACCAGCTGTACGGCACCTCGTGCGCCTCGGCCTACGAGACGGCGCTGAGGACCGGCTCCCGCTGCGTAGAGATCGACGCCTGGGACAACAGCGCCGACATGGACGAGCCCAAGGTCACGCACGGCTACACGCTCGTGTCGCATGTCCCCTTCCGGGACGTGTGCCGGACGATTCGGGACGTCTTTGACCACGAGGTGGCCGTGGCCGCGCGGGATCACTCGTTCGAGGTGGCGCCCATACTGCTCTCGTTGGAGAATCACTGCGGCGATCACGGGCAGAGACGGCTCGTGGCCATCATGAAGGAAGTCTTTGAACACCGGCTCCTGTCGGAACCGATCCGCGAAAAGGGCCATCGGGAGCAAACGCAGCACGAAGAGGGCAACCACGACGATGACATGCATGTGACGCTGGCCGATCTCGGCGCCTGCGTCTCCGTCATAGTCGAATACCATCTCGGCGACCCTATCGACGAACCCGACAGCCCAGCATCCCCTGACGATGAGGAGGGAGACTACTACAACGATGGGTACGCTGATCGCGGCAGAGGCGATGAAGCAGCGGCAGCAGCGGCAGCAGCAGCGAGAAGGGCAGAGGAGAAAAAGGCGCTCCAAGAGTACCAGCAACGCACGCAAGACTGTCCGCGGGGCATCATCGTTCCGGAGCTGGCTCAGCTCGGCGTGTACGCGCAGTCGGTCAAGCCCATCGACACATCGTGGTTCGCGCCCCCGGGCAGCACGCTCGCCAACGGGCCGCACCACCACCTCATCAACGTGTCCGAGTCCGGGCTGGCCAAGCACCTCCCCGCGCAGGCGGCGCCCATCGCGGTGCACAACGCCAAGCACCTGATGCGCGTCTTCCCCAAGGGCACGCGCATCTCGTCGTCCAACCTCAAGCCGCTCGCATTCTGGGCCGTCGGCGCGCAGATCTGCGCCCTCAACTGGCAGACGTTTGGCACGAGCAACCAGCTCAACGACGCCCTGTTCAGCGGCTCCGAGGGGTACATCCTCAAGCCCGCGGCCCTTCGGCACGGCGGCGACGGGGACCTCCTCCGCGGCGGCGCTGATGCCCGTCGCTGCCGGCTGAGGCTGCGCGTCGCCGGCGCCACCGACATACCCGTCGACCATGCCGAGCGCGAGCCGGACTCGCTGCGCCCCTACCTGACCTGCAACCTGTACAGCCCCGGCCACGTCGACGGCGACACGAACAAGCGCAAGACGTCGCCGTACAGGCA
Organism: Moelleriella libera RCEF 2490; assembly: GCA_001636675.1. Taxonomy (NCBI): domain Eukaryota; kingdom Fungi; phylum Ascomycota; class Sordariomycetes; order Hypocreales; family Clavicipitaceae; genus Moelleriella; species Moelleriella libera. Next base: position 463,662 of record AZGY01000011.1, on the reverse strand, counting down.
CCACCGCCTCGGCTTCCTGCACCACGGGGACAACCCTCCCGTCACGGATCCCGTCTGGGACGAGACGCTCGAGTGGGAGTACCAGGACAACGAGCTCGTGTTTCTGCGCATGCTGATCAAGAGCGACGACGCGTGGGCCAAGAATCCCATGATTGCCGTGGCGGCTATTCGCCTCTTGTACGTCGTGCCCGGGTGGAGCTTTGTCAGGATGATGGACATGAAGGGCAGAGAAACCAAATGCTCCATTCTGGTGCACTTCCAAATCGACCATCTGTGAGGGAAGAAGCCAAGCTCGCTGGTCCAGTGGAGTTTGTGGTCAAACAGGAAACAGGGGACTGTCCTTCGATAACAGGAGGCTATAGTTCAAATGTATAGTAACATCTAGACGAGGAATTTACTGTCAACTATGCGCTTTAGTGCTGGCCGAGGCAAACGCCAGCGTCACGCTGAACCCCGCTCCAAATACTTTCTTCCCTTTGGAAATTTTACCAGAGTCTCTCCCAGCACCGTCTCCAGAACGGCATCGCAACCAACGCGGCGCGCCAGTTCCTGTCGATGCCGCCCTCCTCCCACTCCCGGCACTCGTCGTCCACCGCCGCCTTGCCCGAGACGAGGTCCGCCTTCTCCGGGCGCACCAGCTCCGTGCCCCGCCAGATCTTGCAGCCGACGTACAGCGCCGCGCTGTAGGGCAGGCAGAAGTAGCCCGTCACGAACCCCTGCGGCTTGAAGGGGACGAAGGCGTCGAAGGCGGTGAAGACGAGGGCGAGAATGCCGAGCCCCGTGGCGAAATAGGCGCCGTAGGGCTGCAGGGGCGCCACAAACGGCAGCAGCAGCTCACGGTGCGCGAGGCGCTGCGAGCCGCGGGCGCGGTACCAGAAGATGTAGATGAGCAGCATGCACGTGTACGTGGCGATGAGGCCCGTCGTGGCCAGGTCGACGAACCAGTTGAACACTTCGACAGCGGCGTGGGACGATACCAGGAAGGTGATGCACGAGAGCACGCAGACCAGGCCGACGGTATAGATCGGGACGCCGGACCGGGTGCACCTCATGAGAAACCCAGGCGCCTGACCATCTTGCAGTGACCAGCACTCTCAGCACCGCTTCATCAAAGCCGCCAGGAAAAAAAACGCAGAAAAAGAGGGGGGAGGGGGGAAGTGGATGATACTTGCCTCTTGCCAGACCATACAGCGAACGAGACGCCGAATACAGACTCGCATTTGCGCACGACAGCCCAGAGAGCAGGATGGCGGCATTGATGACGTGCGAGAGGCCAGAGATGCCGAGGTTCTCGATGCCAATCACCCACGGGCTGGCAGCCGAGCCGCCGCCGCCGGACGGGTTTCCCAGAGCCCCTAGAAGCCTCTCGTCTCTCGAGCTGCAGATGACGCCCACGGCCAGCACGCCGAGCACGTAGAAGCAGAGGAGGCGGTAGAAGATGAGCTTCGTCACGCGCGGGATTGTGCGGCGCGGGTTCTGCATCTCCCCTGCCGCGAGCGCAACCATGTCTGGTCCGGAGATGGTGAAGGCGGCGTAGAGCACGACTTTCCACCACCCGAGGAAGCGGCCCGCTGCTCCGTCCGCATAGTACGCATGCATGGCGTTGCCGTTCTTCCAGTGGCGGAACCCGTAGGCATCGTGGCGCGGGTTGCCGCCGCACATGGTGACGACCGTGAGCAGAATCAGGCCGAGAATCAGAAGCACTTTGGTGGAAGCCATGATGAATTCTGCCTCCCCGTAGTATCTAGAGAACACGCGCCCAAATGCCCGTTTCAAGTCAGCTTTCCGAAGACCTTTACAGAGTATATCCGCAGGCATAAGGGACATAGCTAGACGACAAAGGGTGGAAGAAACAAAAAGGGGGAAAGGGGGGGAGAGGGGCTGTTGACGAACGCACTTGACGGCCACGACGTTCAGCGCGACACACACCATCATGGCCCCGGCGATCCAGACGGCCGGATTCACGCTGCTGGTCCAGTATTGCATCACCATCGCTACGGAGCTATACTCGGTACACACCAGCATCACCATGGTGTAGAAGTACGTCCACCCCATCGCAAAGCCAAGTGCTGGGTCGACGAAGCGGCTGGCGAGTTCGAAAATCGAGCCCCGGACAGGCAGGTAGGCGCACATCTCGGCCACGCACAAGTTGCAGGGCCAGATGAAGAGCAGTCCCCAGACCAGGTAGCCCAGCAAGAGCGATAGTGGCCCCGACTGCGAGAGACGGCTGCCAATGCCGACGAATAGGCCGGTTCCGATAGAACCTGCTATGGCCATGAACTGGACGTGGCGCGGGGACAGACCGCGTATGGTTCGGCCATAACGTGCATCGATACCGGGCACGTCGACGGTGGTACTCCTGGCCACATCGGTGCCGGATGACTCAAACTCAACGTCTTTGGTGTCAGTCATGGCGGACATGGGCCAGTGGCGCATTTCATCTTTGCTTCCTCAAGGAGCAGCGATGAGCTAAATAAGAAGCGAATCGGCATTGTTCGCGACGAGAGCCGTACATCGTCCGACGCGGCGCGTAGCCCCGTGGTCCGCCGTTGAACCGTCAAACGAGCAGGCTTATCAGCATTCAACCATTCTCTCAAGTTCGAATGGCCATGGGCAAGAATGGCCGGCTCATCCTTATCCAAGATAAGCTTGGGCAGAGACGCAGCAGCGTAATCTCCACGCTCGTCTGGCTTTCTTTACTAACGCACGCTGCAACACTGGGCGTCAAAGTAGAGTGACATGCAGCTGCACCTGGAGACCAGGCTATGTATGACGTAGCCAAGGTTCTCAGGAAATAAGCCAGTGTTCGAGGTGGCGATGGTTGAACCGTCCCAGTGCGAAAGCACGCATGTACGCACATCGAACAGGTCGTGTTCACCTTGGATAGATCAGAAAAACGTGACAGACTTCTACAGACTTCTGAGACATGACACCGGAAAACATCGTAGTCATGCCGTCATGACTGTCATCTATCGTCACTGATGTGATACCCCTCGTCCTACGACTAGCAAGTGGTGTGCTGAAACCCCTGTCGATGTGCTGCTGGCTGCAGGCGGCTGGTATCGCAATGGGTCGGAAAACTGCCACCTCGCAGCCGATAGCGCTGACTGCGACGCTCACATGCCACGTACGATCATGTATGCGCGAGAAACAGCATTTCGGCACTGACAAGTGGCTCCTACCCAGCCCGGCCGTTACTATCCTCGCAGGACGCATTCAGCAAATGTTTGCTCCTTACATTGGTGACGCATGGTTCCTCAACTGTCACTAAGTCGGGGCGAGAGAACAACAACTTTACGGTGGCTAAGATTCGTGTAGGCCCATCAGTTCGGCAGGTAGTTCAAACTGCCCCCTCTCGCCACTCGATAGAATGAAAAGCCTGCTCTGCCGCCCTGTCAATAGCTTCATGCTAATCTCGCGACGGCGATTTTTGAACAACCAGGCAGCGAAGGAGATGGGCGTGCAGACCGCCAGGGTCAGGGACATAGCACTGCCTCTTTTGCCATTGGATGGGCTGAGCTTGGCTGGCGTGATGTACGCACTGGGCGCTGGTCTGATATGACACCGAGGCGACGCCTCTTATAACGGTAAATATAAAAAATGCCTTCGTCGACCTCTTTGCTTCGATGGATGGGAGCGCATCGTATCCTGAGACCTTGATCAGCAGCGCTCATTTTTATGTCCATGTGCGCGCCAGAACGTGTGGCGCCCTAGAAGGCGTTTTTCCTACTGCATCTGAATGGTGCAGTGACGCGTACAATGCTTGTTCTTCACTCGGGGATAGCAGCTGCAGATGTCCGGCTTTGTATCAGCTGGCGATTTGTTCGCAGCCAACAAACTGGGTACGACTCTGGGCAATGTCTTTACAGATGCTGAAAGAACAGAAACTAGCCGACCCAGAGCGCTTGACAATTGTATGCAGTGGTGACTCGTGCCCGGCGAACAGAATGCTTGTACTCTGGAAGAAGACGGCGAATGAGTGATCCCGTCAGAGAGGGCCCCGTACCCAAAGTCTCGGCAAGTCTGGCGGCCGATACGTCCGTCTGACTTCAAAATGTTGCGCATTGAGGCTCATACCGTAGCTTTATCCTAGGTCTGCGATGATTGGGAACAGACAAGAGCCAACATCGCGAATGGTCGAGTATACATAATGCGAGTGTGTATCCGCACGTTAGACTTGATTCGGATTAAGGAATACAAACAGCTGAGTCATGCTGCAGGTCGGGGAAAAATTGACCTTGTCCTTCAACCCCGAGGCTCAGATCCCCTTCCGGTGTCGTCGTCACCTGTTTTCGAAACGCATATGGGATTTGGCTGCAGGAGATGCTCACGTGTGACCACGACGGGCCACATAGAGCGAAAGGCGGCAAAATCTGTGACCTTGGCCATTCTGATTGAGCACAAAGTCGTCTATCGGCCCGGCAGCAAACGGCTTTTGACAAGGTAGCAGACGCTTTCGAATTTGGTTTGAGGCCGACCGGTGATTTGTTGGTCTCATCTGATAGTAATTAATCGCTAAATTATGGGACGCCAATTTCCAAGGGACTCCGCCCTAGTGGATGTGTCAAGTCTGACCGCGGCCAATATCGTGATCGCTCGATAGCAAGCGCGAGAATCTGAATGTGCATCTGGAAAATTTCCTCATTGGGAAGGTCTGTTCAGCGCACTTTACGGCATCCCTGGCAGAGGCTCTGTATGTAGATTCTGCCAGCGGCTTCGTTCCATTGAAAATCGCTAGATGCCAGCGCCCCATATACCAGAAACAGTCCGCTCTACGCTTCCGAAGACAAAACGGTGACTGGCCGCGACTGGAATTCATGCGATTGGGTCACCGGAACAATTTTTGGAGCGCGCCGAACCCGGTGGCAATGGTCTTCTGCTGCGACCGGCACGGACTTGATGGAGTCGGGGAACAAATGACGAAACACGGCGACGCTGGTCATGTGCAGGGAAGCGGGTGCGGTAGACCGTGTATCGAGTTTGCCGATACCTTACGCAGGTACGCGTGGCGCCCGGAAGGCCCATGCATCTCCAACACAGACAACGTGCGAGCCATGGTGGCAAAGATCGTGACGAGGGTGCCGCGGTCTGTAGTAGGCATCAATTTCGGTACGATGCTGCTATGTTTTCACGACGGGCCTGTATTTTTCCCATGGATCCACTCCATTACTGAGGTGGAAGGCTAGGCTGGCGGCGTATGTACCGGTCGCATCGTGCCTTCCATGTGACGCCCGCAGCTGGCAGCCCGTAGTCCGTACGACAAACCGAGCTTGGCAGTTCCACAGTGCTATGTGAGGACTTCAATACCATGGCATATGCTGAGTCCTTTGCCTTCTCTCGCGAAAGCCCAAGAAAGAAAGAGATCCCAATTCCTCTCCCAAGAAAACTTTCTCCGCCCTCGCGTTCCCACTGACACATGGTGACGGTATTTGACCGTGCATATCAGCAGGGGGGAGGGGGGGAGAAGCCGCAATGGGAGGGGTGCCCTATTGCGTCATTGGCCGCTGATCCTTTCCCATGTGGTAATACAAATGCTGCGTTTTTTTTTCTCTCCTTGCCGCCGGAATTTGTTGGGTGGGCCCCTGCTTTCTTTGCAGGCCCTGTAAGGAATTCGAGCGCCCGAGCTGCGCCCACACATCAATGGATTGGCTGCGGGATCAGTATCAAGGCCTACCCTTTGGGGGACCATCTGATCGTTCATTGGATGGGCACCGCGAGCTTGAACAAGAATGATGCACGCCGTGCTGATGATCGAACACGCGCCGTGACGTGACAGGCCACACACACAGGCCAGAATTTCGTCTACACCATGCACACATGGTTAAGTGGTAACGTGGATAGATCCCAACCTCATATGTGAAGGCTGAAAGACCCATGTACCTCTATTGACACCGTCTGGCCTTGTTATTCCATCAGCTGACATGACAGAAGGAAGTTGAAGCAGAAGTTGACACGAATCGGGCTGTCATGGTCATGAGCAATCGTACGGACGCTGACTTGATGCAGGAAGTCGATTTCCGATGACGACGGTGCTATATTGTCGATATATTGCCCCTGCGGTGCTCGAGTCGCTCGGATTGGGGCTCCCCATGATCGCACAGCGTGCAAGGGCTGCTGCTCTCTGACGGCAGTCGAGCATCGAACTCTCTGTAGAGCACAGTTTGCATCGGAACATCGGAACCCCATAATAACGCACCCCTGATTCGCCCATCGCCCGAGTCGGCACAGCTTCAGGCATTAACTACCCACACGACCCGCCGCTCACCGTCCTATCGTGTGATATTGTCAAAAGGGTCTTGCTCCAACCGCGGGCAGCGACGATTCAAAGTTCGTTGCCGGGCCCTTGTCTCCATCTGGCTACTAGCCGCTGGGTGCACGATTGAAGTGCTCGGGACCATTTCATCTCATCCCAGTGCATACAATCTCGCCGTTGCGCTCGATGACAACATTGTGGCGTGCGATGTAGACAAAAACAAAACACTGACCCCAGCCTAGCCAATTCGCAGGCAACAAAGTCGGTTCTCCCTTGGCTAATGCACCGCCGCCCGTTACGTCGGCGTGATAATGAACGCTGGGGGATGTCCGAGTCCGATGCGGCCTCACCTGTGGTATACGGCATTAAGTTTTCCAGAAGAAACAATCCGAGTGGGTAGTGCTGTTGATGCGGAATGATCGAAACCATCTCGACTATAGGCCTACGGTGCATAATGTTTCGATACATGGGCTAGTTGGTGAAGCGGAGTGGGAGGGCCGCGAGTGAATCAAATGCTCACGTCACCTTGATAAGCTTTTGTCCGCACAAAGCCATCTATCCGGCCACCCGTGCGGTCTTGACTCAGCCGTCTCTGACGGGCATGTCTTGCAGAGCAACTATTGTATTGCGCAATGCACATGATTAAAACCCGGGTTGCTTCAGAATCGCGCCCACCAGCCGGCGATCACAAAGGCGTGGTGGATTTTCCGGGTTGGCTGGTGCCTGTGCCGCAAAGAGACTCTTTCTTTCCGCGCAGGCCTTGGCTCGGCTCCTTGCTCGAATGGAACAAACATTTCATTCCGGCGAGAAGGATTGGCGTCTTGGCTGCAACGGGCGCGCAGGCCATGCATCGGAGGCTTCGTCAGAATGTTTTGAACGCCCGTCGGTGTGAAAACGAGGCTGGCTGCGTGCGGCACGGTGATGTCAGTTCCGGGCGCAGGGGCAGCGAGACGTGAGGCACGGCTCAAGGAATACCATCGTCGTCGTTGTCGCAGTCGCAGTCGTGGTACACGAGGGGATTGGCACATGCGTCTCGTCGTCACAGCCCAATGATACGCCGCGCGACAAAGCACACCCTGAGCAAACAGGTGCCGTGTGCTGCCAAACAACGTCACCACGTCCTGATTTTCGCCTCCTAAGTTGCGTGACCCCCACACCCACCCACCATCAGCCACCCAAGAAGGGACCGCGAGGAGTGAGAGGGAAAAAAAAAGGGTGTCCCAGACGGGACGGGACACCTCCTCCACCTCGCGCCTCGCCTCTCACACCCGACTCACAAAGCACACACGGGCGGCCCACTGGTGCTCGTAGCAGGCGTGGAAGCCCCCTCTGTCATTTGATGTCAGGCTGTCTCTGGCGGCGTCGGCCTATCGCCAGCCAGGCTCGGGCCATAATTATCCATCCATCCCACCCCCATGCTCATAGTCATGAACCCCATCCCGTCAGTCAAATCCCCAGTATTTATCCACCGCCCCTCCCTCCTGCTGGACTAGATAGGCTCCCTTCCTTCCCAGCCCACCGCCGTCGCAGCGCAGACCTCTTCAGTCCTCGCTCACCACCACTCCCCGTTTTCTAAAGAGCAAAAGAGACACAAAACATTTCACAACCTTCGCAAACGCGTTGCAAACGTGCCTGCCATCTTTCTGCATCCGGACCTGCTGTTGACGCGTGTGTCTGCTCACCCACCCCCACCACGACCCGAGACCTACAAATCTCTCCCTCGGATTGCCCGCGTTTGTGCAACAAACCCCCGACGAATAGGGAAAAAGCTGGGCGCGCGTGCAGCCTCTGCCTCGTGGCCCATATAAACGGCCAGACTGCCCCCGAAGATAGCACGAACGACCGAAGGCGCGAACCACGTCCTCTTATCCCCCTTCTCGAACCACACGTCACAATGTCAGACGAACACGACGCTCAAATGAACGGCTTCAACGGCCTCACCCACCCGATCCAGAGATCTGATTCCTCATCATCCACTACTACTTCCGAAAATAACGACTCGGACAACGGCTCTTCCATTCTGCACCAGCCTGTTCCCTTGCGACCGCGGATGCCCAGCCGCAAAAGCAGCGGACCATTGGCTGTTCATCGTGATAGCTCTGCCGTTGGTCCCGTTGATGCGGAATTTGGGCCCGACGATGTGAGAGCCATGAGCCCTCGTCGCACGAGCGAAGACATCAACAGAATGGGACAAGAAGCTCGAGACGAGATGCGACGGTAAGCATGCAGACTTGATCCAGGCCGCTCGCGGGCCGTCTCATCAATGCAGAGATTGGGTTTGGCTGACGACGAGTTTGGCCAGACATGCAAAGCTTTTACAGGAGTCCCTTATCACCATTTTTAACAGAATAGAGGCAGTCCGCGAAGAGCACGACAAGCTGGATAACAACAACAAGTTTTTGCAAAAATACATCGGCGACCTCATGAGCACTTCCAAGATCACGGCCTCTGGTAGTCGCGGGAAGAAGTAAGGGACCAGATCGAATGTGACTGCGCAGTCTACACAGCTGAGCTGCACCACCCCTTTTCTACGATCCTTGAACAGGACATGTCCGACACTCGCATCTCTCTCGTGTCAACAATTTTGCTCTAGCAACACTGCACTTCTCGCACCTTTGCTGGAACTTGTAAAACCACTTATGGCTCTGCACACCAAGCTGCACTATGCGGTGGGCGCCGCATGTAATGCACAGGCCAGTTTCATCACGCCTTCTATATTTGTTTCCCACCATATCGCATCGGGTCCGGACCAAGCCCAATTTTGTTCTCTTCGTTTCTTAGCCACTGTGCGTGCGCATCAAATAAGCCTTGGACGACTTTTATACACCGGCTCCGATCACCGGGCCATGCCCGGAACGCCAAGAGCAGGATGTGCAACCTGGCCTAGTGGGAGGCTTGATCTTGTACGACAGACGAAGTGGCCTCTGGTGCCTTTCCGACGATGCCGCGGCGTCTTCCCAATCCTGTTTGGTGCTCGGCCCTGGATACCACAAGTCTCATTCTACGCGAACCTGTTCAACCATTACTTCCTTTCAAATCGAACACCACATACCAATGTTACTCTACGAAGGATAGGGACACAGTTACTGTGTCACTTATGAAGCATATTGTTAGGCGTTATAAGGATTTGCGTTGCGATGAGGGTCCTGTGTGCTTCTCTCAAAAACTTTTTCCTTGATTTGGCCTTTTTCTTTTTCTTTTCTTTCATGCCATATGACTTTAGAGTTCCACGCATCCAGGAAAGATGGGAGAGCCATGCATGCGGAGAGCGCATTGATGGATCAAGCCAAGCTGAGAGCCAAGGGAGCAGACAGCACGAACAATGCCGGAACAGCCCTTTTGCGATGTAACGCCAGGCAGCAAGAGATGGTGGCTGCACACGCCTGCACCGTATAGTGAGCATCCGTCAACGATGAATACAGTGTAAGGGTTCACTCTCACGCGCTTGATTTGCATGTCGTGATGACATTTGAGTGCCCGTCGAGTGACACGTCAGTTCACATTTTTCACTGTTTGGTCAGTATTGTGTGCATGTAGCATCGGGGAGGTTATGATGATGCCCAACCCCACCACGTGCCTCGGTGCTTGGTCTTTTTGCCTTGTCTCGAGTACGACGTTACCACAGCCAACCAGCCAGCCAGGCAGCCAGGTCCAGACCGTCGCAATATGTGTGTTTCTTTGTGCAGGGCGCATAGACGAACTGTTGGCTCGCGGCCCCCAAACCGTTTTCATGCGTGATGGGCTGGCGAGACCAATGGGAGGCTGTACGTACCTACTTAGGTTGATGGGTTGAAAAGGGGGAGGAGGGGGCGCAACGGCACCGGTTAAAGAGAGAGAGAGCACCTTGATCAGGAGTCGGCCGCGTGCGTATGTACGTACGTACGTGCGTGCGTAGTACGACCCGAAAGTGCTGCCACCACGTGGCAATAGGAAGGGGAGGAAAAAGAAGGCAAGAAATATAGGTAGAGTGTTTGTTGTACGGACATACGCACAAGCGGCGGCGGCGGCGGGCAGCGCTGGCTTAGTAGGGCACATCGTATACAATACCGTACACAAGGTGCACGAGGTACCCAGTACTGAAATGTGGCTCACTGACTGACTGACTGACTGACTGGCCTTGACCGCTTCTTCAGAGGAAAAATTTGTAAATGGCTCGCGAGTAAACAGGTACCTACTTGTAGACGTTTCACGAAACTTCCTGGCCACCACTCTCTCTCTCTACACAGGGGCAACTTTCCACACGTGCCTGAACGGGGAAGGGCCCCCCCCCCCCCCCACTCGTACTTCGTCCTCCCACGTGGTTCATGCCATGACTTGCCGACTCCCACTCATATCCACCCTGCCTCGGTCTTGGCAGTGAGAGAGAAAAGGGCTTGGGAGGGGGAGAGTGAGCGGAGGGGGGGAGCGGAGGAATTCATCACAAGATTCTTGCCCCAACAAGTGGACAGTGGACACAGTTAGCGACAGCGGTTGCGCCTCTGACAAACGAACGAGTGCAAAGAATCACATGTGCGGCTACCGGAATACTCCGCCTTCTTGACTTGAGCGGCGAGAGGGAAATTGTGCGCCATGCCTATAACACCCGGCCCTTTCTGGTCAACACGTACACGTGCCACAGTTTGAAACCCCAATTTACCCAGCGTTTCGACAGAAAAGGTGATGACGGACGTGTCCCATGCCTGCTCGCTCGCGAAGCAAAAGTACTAACGCCGACATCACGCTACTACCCGAGCCTGTGGCCTTTCCATGGCTTCGCTCTCAAATACCAACGGGCCTCCACCGGGGCCGCTTGCGTCCAGACTGACGGTGACGCTGCGTCGCTGACTTACAACACGGACAGTCTCGCCGATGTTGCGCCAGTCAACCTCGCAGGGAGCTGGTTGCTGCTGCTGCTGCCCGGCTTCATTCGCCGCAACAATGACCTTCTTAATGTCAACATTTGGATAGGGCAGGTAGCCCTCGCGCTGGGGGATAAGCACCAGGGGTATTTCTGCCTCGGTCTCTACAGTCGAGGACATGGAACTTGGCGTCTTGCCCCCAGGAATCACAAAGTGGCCCTTGCGACGGCCGCCGATCAGCCATGATTCCAAGGGCGCCGTGACTTCGAAGCTGAATTCCTCATCCTCTCGTGCCACGCCGTCTGTATCCCATGCCCGAGTCCATCTCAGGTGAAGCACGGCGGGCAGGATTTGATTGACCATGGCTGCGGGCGCTCCGGACCCTTTGAAGGGTTCCAGAACAGACGCGTCGATGCGAATGTCGGCCGTGTGTACCACGAACAGGCTGGGGAGCTCTACGGGAATAGTGATGGAGTGGGGTAATGTGTCTGCACTTGGCCCTGGAAGCGTTATGCGAGGATGCTGCTTTTGCCACGCGTCGAGAAAGGTGGCAAGCTCGTTGGCAGCGTTTGTCTTAGTGCCGGGAATAAAGCCGATGCCATGGAAGTGGCGCGCCCACGGGACCCCCTTGAGGTAGGCTGTTGTGACTTCGCCGACCAGAGCTGCGCGCTCTAGATCATATGCCTGGAGGCCGTTTCTTGTTTCCGCCAAGACACGAGCAGCCATGAGCATACTGTATAACTCGAGAGGAGTGCCTCTAAGGCCTTGGATGACTGATTGCTGAATCACGTCTTCAATCTCCGCTTGTAACACACTGTAATGTAAAGTGAGATGCAGTGTCCGCCCAGCCTGAGTAACGTCAGCCCCTGCCTTTCTTGTAATTTTGTACAGCAGTGTCGCCTGCTGCTTTGGAAAGATCATTAATGTGCTCGGCGGAGGCAGACCAGAAGACGGTTCAAAGAGCTCCGATCCGGCCAGCTCACTCTTGAGCAATCTTAGGGGGCTAGCCGATGCCGTCTCCACGTTGAACCTTGAAAATAGGACATTGTGCTTGAAGACATCCTGTACGTTCACCCCGACCGCTAAGGCGACGGGAATGATGATGTATTTGGCGAAGTGAAACGTCTCCTCAGTATCGGTACCGGTAGCGTACGTCGCCTCTACTTTGACTGATACGTCTCCCAGATCCTGTTCGATCGAGTACGGAAATCGCACCGTTGTAGATGAGTACGCTTTCAGCGGCCCGAGATATACAGCGCCGGGCTCTGGCGGCCTCGCAAGCGACGCGGTGGCGTCGAGCGTTGCTTCTGTAGTCAACAAACGCAGGCCACCCGTCATTGGTCGAATGCGCACATCGCAATTCTTGACATAGTTCCACCCGGGCGTGACAATCAGGTCAAGGGCATTATTGCCCCCCAGACTTATCTCCTTGCTGGCAGTCAGCTGCACGTCAAGGCATGTAGTTCGCTGGAACAGCGTCACATCGGGACGTCTGAACACGTCACTTGTTCGCGGAGGCAGCTGATTGGTGTCTTGCTCATGGTGAAATAGCAGTTTGTTCGACGCCAAGGCCAAGCGGCTTACTCGGTAACTACCAGGCACGACATGCTGCTTTACAGTCAGTCATGGTGCCACTACCACAAATGTTTCGGGGACTCACGTTAGTCTTGACAGAAATTGTATTTTTACCAGGATGAATAATCGTCTTTTCGGAGTTTTCGAAATCAATGTCTCGGCAAGGTCCTCCGTCGACGCATGTAATTCTAAGCCGTACTGCATCCAAGACGAGCTCATTCGGCAGCAGGCTTCGTAAAGAAATGACCAGTGAGCAGCTGTCCTTTTGATCATGGTACTCAGGCGATCCGTCCAGCTCAATGTCCATAAAGAAATTGCCTAGGATTACTTTCAGCTCCGTCGAAAAGTCCTTGCTCAGAAGGAATAATCTTCTGGCAACGTCTCGGATGGGCGAGACATCTTTTATTTGCGTCTCGCGTCTTGGCTTTGCCAGTGTTGCTTTCTGAAGTCGCCGCTCTCTTGCAGCGGCGCAAGACTTCGTCAGCAGGGTCAAGGCGGCGCTGGCAAAATCATCATTTGAGTTCAGTTCACCAAGACATTGACAGTACATGACCAGCATCGATAATTCGACCAAGCTCCATCCGCGGAAACCGAAAAAGGGAGTTGCACTGACGAAGCGATTAGCCGCAGCCTGGAAGTCTCTCATGTGAAACTTGAGGACAGCCAAATCTGCTTGACAGCCATGGACTGCATGATTGTGATTAGCAATCGTAAAGTGGCGAAGCGCCTTGTCCGTCAGGATTTCGTAAAGACGATTGAAGTCATCCTGGTCTTCAGCAGCTGTCCGAAGTATTTGGCTCTCGATACCCACGGTGAACGGCGCAATTGTTTGCTTGACAACTGTGGGCTTCTCTTCGCTGTCATCGAGACTGACCTCCGCCATATCGTCTGTGTCAGAACCGCCAACTAGTGGTGCCTCATCCCAACCATTCGACCAGCCACGCTTCTTGCCTAAGCCATCCAGAATGCTTCTTGACAGCATGTACAACTCAGCACGGCGAGCAGCTAGCTCTTCGAGTCCGATCTTGAGAAACGATGAACTCGTGGACTCCTGTTGATCCGTCGGGCCCATCTGTCGGCCCGGGCCTGGGAATCCGGGACTCGGCGGCGGTGGAGGCAACGATTGTACGTGGAGAGATGATGTCCTTGCCGGATGCATCATCGTCTTTGGCTCCGGGATCGATGATTTGGGCTCATTGCCATCTCCCCGACTCAAGGTTGTGGGCGGTATTGGCAAAGCCTTGGTCGATGTCTGAGCCAAGATTTGCTGTGCGACCGTAAAGGCAAACGAAGCAATTATGTTGCTCATGGCTTCCAGATGCGCTGGCTCCAACTCTGCTGATTGTGATCCATCTGCGTCGCCGTGATTCGCATTGCTAAGCAATACGGAGCAAATGTCCTGCCTCAGAATCTGTGATATCAAAGGAATGAACTCCAACGTCCTTCGGCAGACTTCGGAGAGCACATCCAAATTCTCGGGGCTGTTGTCAGTATTCATTGGCGGCACCAAAGGTGCGACACCATGGAGCACTGATTCACGCTGGTCTCGCAGCTTGGCCAGAAGTTCTTCTTTCGTGGCCGACGAGTTACCCAGTCGGAGCAGGAGCGATATTTGTCGTGAGAAAATATAGCATCTAAAGTCAAAGACTGAAACTTGATTTGCGAGAATCATATCGCGATAAGCTTTTCTCGATGAGCTGATAGGTATATCATCCACCTGACTGTTTGAGGGATCCTTGCGTTGCAAATCTTCGGCTTCATCCTCTTCGCCTTCTTCAGACAGCTGAGATAATACCTGCCTGGCAGTGGCTTTGAGCTCTTCTGTGTAGGCCAGCATGGCTCCTCCATGTTTCTCTGGCGACCCGCCCTCCGTCTGCTCTTGAATGATGGTGTCGAGTCCCACACTGAGCTCGTCATATCCAACCAGGGCGTCCTCAACAAGGCCAACGTTTTCAAAGCCTCGTGCGAGGCCCTCTTTTAGTATGAAAAATGTACAGAAGTTCCAGCCCGGTATGCTTCTTTGGCCATCCTTCTCCTTGATGTCCTCCTCGTATTGCATGACCCGGAAATCGAATGAGGAGAGAATCAGCGATTTCAGCTTACTCATCAAGTCGCTCCAGGCATGTTCGGCATCACCCTCTGATTCTGAATATCCTGAAGGCACGGCCGGTACCACTTTCGGCAGGATATCGTAAGGCACATCATTTATGCCAATACGAATCTGCGCAACACGATCTGGAGACCCTTTGCTGGACGAGTTGAAGTCGGACCGAAGTTTCTCCAGCAGGGGCGTCGAACCGGTCCTCCAGCGCGAGGAGCTGACTCCCCTTTCAGCCGACGCGCCATCTGCTTTGCCGCCACTGCTTCGGGGTTGGGTGGCAGCAACGGTATTCGGCATGACGACATGTATAATCAACCACTCAAAGGCGTCGTGCTTCTCTTGTTTGTTGGCTTTCTTGGAGCTGGTCGAAGGTGGAGTCTGCTGTTTGATCCATTCTCGGATTTCACTTCGCACCGTACCCTTGTATATATCATTGTCGTCACATCGTACCAGTAGGATTTTGAGATATGGCGTATTTCGAAGTCCCGGTATTTGATGCCGGCGTTGCCCTCCGGGACCGAGATTGGACGCTTGCGTTGGCTTCTCCGCAATATCTGATGCGGCATCTTGACCCCCTACCTGTTGTGTCAGAAAGCCGTCGTCCCGCGACGCACCTGAAGAAGGGCTCTGATCCGTAGCGGCGCCAGGCTCGGGGGAAGACGCGGCGTTTCCTGGTACCAGATCGACATGCAAAGCACCAATAGATCGCAGAGGCCCGGCATGGGATTGCCAATGGAGATTGCGCAATGGTAGTCGAGGGACTAGGCCCGGGGCAATGAGTTTGAAAACATGGTGAGGATCGAAGTACTCGACTAGACCACGACAGCATTAGCTGACCAGAGTCGGGAGGAGGGGCGTACAAAGGGGGCGCGTACCCGTCACCTTTGATGCCGATGACTGTTGTTCCATGTCCAGCACAGCGCCTCTGCCATCGGTACCGCTTGCAGCAAACAGCGTCTTGCGCCAGGTGATGGACTGAAGCTGTGGCTAGCTGGCCGCTGCATGAACCGGCGCCTGCAACTCGACGGGCCTGGAATGAGCGTGCCGCGGAAGGGTAGTTGCTCCGCTCCAGGGCGGTGACGCGAAATTAGTGGTCGATCAACTTTCTACAGCAGGGGACCAGAGCCGCTAGCATGCCAGGCTGGTGACCTTGCGCCATGCCATGGCGGGGTAACGGCAGAATGGAAAAGCTGTCTGGGGCGCAAACACTATGGACGGTGACGCTCTACGGTTAGCCAAATCGATGCGGCTTTTGATGAAAACAAACCACGTCAACTGGTCGACATGACTACGCTTCAGGCCGTCCGCTACTCGAGAGGGAAGCTGGAAGTTCTCGACCAGCTCCGCCTCCCTCATGAGTTTCATTATGACGATGTTTCGACTCGACAAGAGGCCTTTGACAGCATTGCCACCATGAGGGTTCGCGGTGCACCCGCTATCGCCATTGTAGCCAGTCTGGGACTCGCTGTCGAGCTACACAAGGGCCCGGTCGCCGGCGACACCGTGCAGACAGTTATTGCCCACATTGATGACGCTCTCGACTACTTGAAGCAGAGCCGGCCAACCGCAGTCGATCTCACCAACGCCATTAATCAACTTAAAGCCCGGATGCGCGATTCAGGGGACACCAAGGAGGCTATTGTTGAAGGATTCATCTCCGAAGCTGAAAAGATTTTTGAAAAGGACCTCGAGACCAATCTTGCCATTGGCACGTACGGCGCCGAGTGGCTTGAGGCCCAAGTGGGCGCGACTTCGGAGAACACTGTCTCTATTCTGACGCACTGCAACACGGGTTCTCTGGCTACGTCTGGCCATGGAACTGCACTAGGGATCATTCGGACACTGAGAGCCAATGGACAACTCCGTCATGCATTTTGCACGGAAACTCGACCCTATAACCAAGGCAGTCGACTGACTGCCTTTGAGCTTGTGTACGAGGGTATCCCGAGCACGCTGATCACCGACTCTATGGCTGCTTCGCTGTTCCGCACCAGAAAGACTGAAAAAAACATCGCGGCCGTTATTGTCGGTGCTGACCGGGTCGTTCGCAATGGCGATACTGCCAACAAAATTGGCACATATCAGCTTGCCGTGTTGGCAAAGCATCACGGTATCAGATTCATCGTAGCGGCGCCGACGACCAGCATCGATTTGGAGACAGAGAATGGCGATGGCATCAAAATCGAGGAGCGAAAGAGCGAGGAGCTCACGCAAGTGACCGGAGCTGTGATCAGGGCCGACGGTAGTGTTGACGAAAGCCACAAGATCCGGATCGCGACAGCCGATCAGAGAATCCAAGTCTGGAACCCTGCTTTCGACGTGACACCAGCTGAACTCATCGACGCAGTGGTTACGGAGAAAGGGGCAGTGGAGAAGGGATCGGACGGAAATTTCGACTTTAGCAAGGTCATGCCAGAACGCTGGGCCAAAACAAAAGCCCCATGAGAACTTGGATGCAGATTTATGGTGGGAAGCCGAATTTAGGAGCTTCCAGTTGCAGCAGAAAGAGCAAACGTGCCTCAATTGATCGTCACGCGACACATCAGGCGCAATTTTGACGAGGCTCGCGCACTGAGTGGTAGAAGCTGATTTCGATGTCAATGCTTCAATGCATGGAGTATCAGTTTCTGGTACCCCTCAACAGCCTCTTCCAGGTCTCCCACCGTCAGGTTCTCCCTGGCGCCATGCGCTACAAGAATGGTGCCCGGGCCGTATAGATATCGAGTGTGGTTGCCCGCAAGGTTAGGGATGTCAGTACCATAATTCACAGTCACTTTCTTGAACCCTGTGCCAAAGTTAGCTGGCCCCCGTTTTGGGAGGAGAAATAAAGGTTCTTGGGTACGCAGAACGACTCACCGTCCACGTCGCAGTTTGTTTCGACAGATCCATATCCGTGGCTGCAATCCATCTCGAAAGCATCTTTGTCGACCTCATCAAGGATGGCCTGAACCCTCTCCTTCACGAAAAGCTGACCCGTGGCTTCCGGGCCAACAGCTACTCTTGCGGCAAAATTGACTGTGGCGTTTTCGGGGATGACGTTGCCCGCGATGCCGCCCTCGATGCGGCCAATGTTGAAAGTGGTGTTTCCGAATAAGTCGGAAACGCCAAGATCTGCATCCAAGATCTTGACCATGGCGCGTACCATAAGCTCGTTGGCCGACTTGCCGAGCCACGGATAGCCGCTGTGACCAGGCGTTCCCTTGGCAGTAATGTCACAGAAAAGACCACCCTTGTGTCCGCACGCCAGATTCAACTCGGTGGGCTCACCAAAGATGACTGCATCGATCTTCGGGGGGTCCTTCATCTCGGCCAGTGATTTGCTAAAGGTGCGCATGCCGTCGCCCGTGACCTCTTCTCCCACGACGAACAGCAGCATGACGTCGTCGTCGTGGATGGCGTCGCGAGCGTGAAGCTCGTTGAGGGCAGTGACCATGGTTGCCACGCAGCCCTTTGCGTCGACGGAGCCCCGGCCCTTGATCATGGTGTCCTTTGTAATCTTGCCCTTGTCGATGCTGTAGGGGATGTAGGGAGGCACGACATCAATGTGGCTCGACACAATGACCCGGGGATTGGCCTTTTTCGGGCCTCTCCACGCCGCAACATTGAACCGTTCTTTGATGTTGGGTCCGTCATCGGGAGGTGGAACGAATTGCAAGGCGGCATTGTAGCCACGCTCTGTAAGATGGTCGACAAGAAACGATGCCACCTCATTCTCATCAAATGTGATGGATGGAATCGAGACAAGTTCTTTGTGGAGAGCGAGCAATTCGTTTCGGTATGACGGAGTTTCGTCATCTAGAGCTCCCTCTGACGCAACGCGCTGCGGCTGCGACTTGTCGAACAAGACTTTTTGTATCTCGGAGCCCAATGCGAAGGGGCAGACAATGCCCAGGGCCGCGGAGAAAAGTAAGAACGGCCGCATCATTGACGTGTTTTTTTTTTCCCTTCTTCCTTTTTCAAAATTTTCTCACTCCCCTCCCTGCGTCCTGTCTTTCCAAAAAATTGGGCAGCTATCTACGAGGGTCGGACGGGCGGGCAGCTTGTCACTTCAGCTCGATCGGCCCAGACCCGCTCCTGAAAGCTCTCTACCCCAACCCTGCCCTGCCAAACAAATTCATTGCTCTGCTTCCGTGTTATTCGGCCGAAGTGATGTCACCCCACGTGATCCATACCGGGATGATCTCAACTCACTTGCCCATGCGCGACTTTGGCTGTTGCTCGGCCCCTTCACGAAACAAAAGCATTACCAAAGAGAAACCCAGATCTGCCCCAGATCTGCCGCTGAGGGATTTTTTTTTTTTTCTTGATCTGCCAGAGGCGAGGCACTTAATTCGAGGAAAACTTCACTGACAGCCTGTGGGTCGAATTTGATGAGCTCGGCGGCAAGCATACCAGAACTTGAAAAAAAAATTGTAATCCATATTCGTGCTGATTTATTCAGGGCAGTACGGCATTGAAGAACTTGTGCATATAATCAATTCTTTGGCAGAGCAGGGAGGGGGGCCAACGTCAGCTACTCATATCCTCAATCTAGAGATACGCGATGCCCTGAGTCCTGTAGGCCTGTTTGAGGTTGATCCATTACGGAAAATGGTGTGAAGAAATCGACGTGAGAAAGAAAAGAACAAAAATGGTACCAACGAGTATTGATGGTGGTACACAACGAACAAGACAGACCAATAAGCGTTCAGAGACAAGGTTCTCCATTCTCTAAACGTGAGTGCGTGGGGGTTCATTGCGGCCCCAGCTGCCTGCTGCGGTCTGTTCACGCTGATCCTGTGCCCTGCTTCAGCGCAAACCCCCAATGAGCAAGTCCTCAAAGGTTGTGGTGCATGTGTGGCTTCGGAGCCTACATATGATAATTCTTCGCTTATGAGTGGAAAACCTTTGAAATCAAAATGATTCACACAAGTTACAGTCGCAGTCAGCGGAGGCCTGTGGCTTTGTCGTCCACCTTCCTTGCCTTGATTTTCGGACGCTCGTGCCGGGTAGGTAACACGCCCAGTGTGTACGCCGTGCCACGATCTGCGCACCGCCCGGCCATTCACACCTAGATGAAGCAAAGCAAGCTGACATTATACACTTCCAATTCAATTGATCTCCAATGAGTTCAGAGACAACACAGCCGATGCACGAGTAGGGTTACTCGGGCGACAAGTTCCAAGGCCGACAGGTGGTGCGCACCTTAACCCACCGTCAAAAATGCAAGGCAGCGTAGTCGACAAGACTGGCTGAATGTATTTTTCTCTCCAACTAATGCAACTGTCGCACCTCCACGGATGGTTCAAGAATGGAACAGGTCGGGAAAGTCATTGGGGAAAAACAAAAGGATTCAAATGCCAAAAGAACAGAGTCATTAAGGGCGTATGCCAACGACGCGAATTGAACGCGCGACCTTTGCATGTCGAAGAAGTACAAGTGCAACGCTCTACCACTAAGCTACGCCGGCTGATGTACATTCGAGCCGGGATAATAAGGTATAGACATGTTGCAAGCTCGCGTTGGCATCAGCACATCGGACATCGACTCAATTAATCAGTACCTCAAGAGAAACAGAACAGTTCAATTGGTACTGCATTGAGAGGTAAGAGGGTAATATCCCCCTTTCTACTACCTTGATGACCACCTAGGGCCGTATTAGCACATCCCACACAGAGACGGCTGTGGCTGTCGAATGGAATTTGATATGCGCTATGGCGTAGACTCATGAGCGTGAAAGACAGCATGTTTCTCATCTATGAGTAAGACCTCCACATGATCGTCTGACTCTCGGAGGTAGCATGGAACTACGTTTGATCTACTTATGTACACTGCAGCCTTCCACAGGCTTGATCATTTCATAATCATTTGCATGATCGCAAAACCACCCTGGGCGCGCACGAGGACAAATCTTCGGCCCGATGAGATGACGACATGTGGGCAATTTTACGATGAGAAAAATATACAGCGCTGGCGAGAGTGTTCGTTTGGTGTTTCGGCTCGATCGCTTCTTCCCGGTGTCACCAGTGTTCTGCCTAGTCTGTCTCACCGCCACTCTTCTGAAAGGGTCTTGTTGCCGCGGCCAATGCCAGTCCCTCTCTCTTTATTCTCTAATCAATCAGGTTTTTCTCGGAGCTCTGAATGACGAGGTTAACCGATCTAGCAAAAAGTTTTCGAGTGTTCATCCGGCGATGACAATCATCCGTCCTTGGCGAGAAGCTGGCACCATCATGGAAGAGTGCTCAAGACCAGCTCCTCGAGCTTGCGAGGCCAGCCCCCGGCAGGGCCGCCGGAGGCATAAACACACCATCCGCAGGACAACTGCCTCCGGCGGCCCTGCCGGAGGCTGGCCTCGCAAGCTCGAAGGGGGCTGGGCCGAGGTGGTTTCCAGCACACGATTAAGCTTGACTGCGAAATTTTGCCGTTGTGTGATCCGAGACACACGAGACAACCCTTACTTTTGTGACGAGAGGCGGAGGAAGATTTGCGCTTATCTTGCCTGCTGAGACACACAACATGAACCCGAAAGCTCGGGGGAATAAATCCCCGCTGGTCGAATCATCAGAAGCCAGACAGACCTACACAGTACGGAGTATTTGTCAACATATAAAATTCGAGTCAGGCCTCGGACAACATCACAGGCCGCATAGTTTCAGTTTCAAACTTTATCGCAAAATGCGAAAAAAAAAAGGAAATTCTGCGGCTCTTTGGCTCACCAAGTCTGAAATCAATGCGTCACTGAACGTGGGTTCACCTCGACAATCCACCACGATTCTCATCCAGCAATCTTGAAGTCAGATCACCGCGGACAGAGTGTATTTACCACGGGAGCGTCGGGCAGGATTGGTCGTGCGACGGTCATCGCCTTTGCAGAAGCCGGCGCTGCTCATATTCGTCACCGAGGCGACTTCCAACCTGGACGACCTGGAAAAGGAGACCTTGTCGGAGGCTGCCTCGGCGGCGGTGGCCTCCACGACGACGCCGCCGCCGCCGCCGCCGCCGCCACCGCAAACCCACAAGCTCGCTCTCGATGTTACTTTCGAAAAGGACGCTGACGCAGCCGTCGCGACCGTGCGAGCCAAAGTCTCTACCATAGACGTCCTGGCCAACAATATAGGCAAAACGAAGTCTTCTGTAAGGACTAGGCAAAGCCCTCATAACTTTCATATAAACCGTTATATATGCCTCTGCTTAACTAGTTTTATATAGCCACTATTATATAACAGCTTACTAATTTCTTGTTAATACCTTGGTACCTATCTTGGAACAAAGAGGAAAAAAATAAATTTGTATATTCTGCTGTCTTTGCCCAACCTTACCCTTTCAGACTTGACGCGCCACGTCTGCCGTCCATGAATTCTCTATGCTCTACGACTATAATGCCTTCTTTTATCACGAAACGACAACGCTCTCCGCAGTTCACATTGTGATAGGTAGCATCTTAATCGGAAACCTCTGAAGATGGCATAGGTTGGAACCTCAAGACGGTAGCCAGGATAGGAATCTCGGTGCCTGTTTACACGACACCACTACTCCAGGTGCCGTACGTTTATTTACGACGACGAAACAAGTCAATATCTGGAGCAATGCACTTTCATACTTTGCGCGCTCCCTCCCGAACTTCTTCTGCTGGCTTTCCCCAAATGATCCATGAACCCAGTCCTTGGTTTGATCTGTTCTGACATATGGACCATGTCTGTCATCATCCCTTTCTTTTAGCATCAATCACGCATCCGCATAAGAGTGATTCAAGCCTGGGTCTCCCTGGGAGTTGCCGGCCCTGTGTGCCTCATCTCGAGGCGTGGCTTCATTCTTGATCACTCTGGTCGCGAAGGTACCGACACGGCGGTCGACCCGCCGCCGCTCGCCACCTACAGGCGTGTCTCGTAGCTGTTACGAAGTTTTGGTGCTTAACCAGAGACAGACACGATCTGATCAGACGATGCGGGTTTGTGGCCAAATTAGCGCTGCAAGTACCACTGCTCCGCATGGTGCAGTTTACCTACAGCGCTGTGCAGCGGGGCACAGTGCCTAATCAACCAATGGACAAGTCACCCTTTCTCTGTTTCCCCCCCCTCCCGCTCCCGACGCCGCCCGTCCGTGCAAGCCAGGATATTTCATTTAGCCCGACGATCCGGCTCGCGAACCTGGGCTAAGCGCACGCCCGCAGCCTGCCGCAGCCTGCCGCTTTCTGCAGCAGCAGCAGCAGCAGCCAGCAGCCGCAGGCCAACCTCGGCCGGTTTTAATCTCATCTCATCTTGTCAATTTTTTTTCTTCTTCCCTATCCATGGCTTTTGCTCCGTGCACAGCAACCCCCGACACAGCAACACAATCATGGTCCAAGTGCCTCAGACTCGCCCGCCCGAGCTCTCCATATACCAGCTTAGCTTCCCAGCCGAGCACGTACTCCTCGTCACCATCGACCGCGAGCCGCGCCTCAATGCCATCCCCAAAGCAGGGCACTGGGAGGGCGAGAAGCTGTGGCAGTGGTTCGACGACGAGCCGACGCTGAGAGTGGCCGTCGTCACGGGCCGAGGGAGGAAAGCGTTCTGCGTCGGCGCCGATCTCAAGGAGCAGGCGGAGAGGAGCGATGCGCTCGAGCGGCCAGACACGGCCTTCTTCCCGGCCGGAGGCTTCATGGGCCTGTCGAGGCGCGTGGGCAAAAAGCCCGTCGTGGCGGCCGTGAACGGGCTGGCCCTCGGGGGAGGGTTCGAGATTGCACTGAACTGGTGAGCCGACATAACACCTACCACTTTGTGACGTTTCCCCCATCTTCATTGCTGGTGGGGGGCACTGCTTTCCCCCGTCTCCTTCACATCTGCTCTACCCTCCCTTCTCGTCTGGTCTCATCTGACACACACCCGACCCAGTGACATGGTCGTCGCGTGCCCGTCAGCATCGTTCGGGCTGCCAGAGGTCAGGAGGGGGCTGTGGGCAGCCGCGGGCGGCATCCCGCGCGTGGCCAGGACGTTCGGCATGCAGATGGCCTCGGAGATTGTGCTCGCCGGCCGCACCCTGTCCGCCGGCGAGGCGAGGGACCTGGGCTTCTGCCGCGTGTCGGCGTCGCAGGACACGGTCGTGGACGAGGCGGTGGCCCTGGCCGGCGACGTGGCGCGCATGTCGCCCGACGCCGTCATCGTCAGCCGCGCCGGCCTGCGGGACGCGTGGGAGACGGCCAGCGTCGAACGGTCGGCGCAGCTGCTGCAGGACCGCTACGGCAAGCAGCTCCTGGAGGGCGAGAACCTGCGCATCGGCCTCGCGGCGTTTCTGACCAAGACACAGCCGGAGTTTGTGCCGTCGAAGCTGTGACGCGAGACGCTGTGGGTTTCCCTGCCCCAAAATACTGCCCTCTCTCTCTCCTTGCGAAGCACAACACGGCTCGCCCGGGTGCTCAATAACACACCACCTATGCTCCTTTATTTCGGGGACAGTGAAATGGGGCAGTTTAAACCTTTTCACCTCGCAAACCTGTTGAGCCGTGATTCCATCGCCGTGGACAAGCCACCGCACATCGCATCCACCACGTCAACGGAGACGGAGCCATTGTTCGGTGGCCCCGCCGCGCGCGTGTAAGCGACGCCACTCTGGGGAGCCGAGGCAGCAGTGTCGTGCTTGAACGGCGGGGCACCAGCGGGCGGGCGCCAGGCAGGGATCTGCCTGCTGTCGGCCCACCATGGGCACGGCGGGTGAGCCTCCGGCGGCCCTACCGGGGGTCGCCTGCGGCGGGCTGACCTCGCTGCGCTCAAACAAGCGCTATTGCATACTCATACATCTTCGCATGACTACGCTGGTGCCTCTGTGGTATAAACTCCACGCTTCTTGCTGTGGTGCCTCCGGCGGCCCTACCGGGGGTCGCCTGCGGCGGGCTGGCCTCGCTGCGCTCGGACGTTGGCCCTGTTGCTGTGCGGGAGTGCGCGGGCGGGCATTTGCAGCGGAGCAGCTGGGCCCTCGGTGTGTGTGAGCTTGCTCGGATCCGAGGCACGACAAGGCCGGGAACGGACAGGGGGCGACAGTCGAGGAAAGTATATAGACTCTTTCATACGTGTAGTGCTCAGCCACCGCCGCAATGCTTAGCAAAAATGATGGGTTTGAGTGCAGTCCTCGAGGGTCTTTTGGTCCCCCTTTGGCGATTCGGGCAGATTCCTTGTTGCGCAAGCACGTTCCATCGTGATGCCCCGTCACAAAAAGAAGCATTTCCACCAAAGCACGAAGTCATACACCATTTGCTCCATATCGCGACTGCTGCGGATTGTAGCTACCTACCCTAGGCTGGTACGTATAGTTTCAATCTGATCATTGCCTCTGGACTCCGGCACACACGTCACATTGAGTTCACCGATGATGTCATGTCAATCTGGCTGCAGATGGGTTTTTTTTTGTACGTGACAACTTGACATGCAAAAGTCCTGAACGATATGCGTAATGCTCTGTAGATGAGCAATCTCTTGCCGTCCAAGCTCTGACAGCCACATGATGCACTCGCGCCGTTCCCCCGGCCTTTGACAAGCGGAGAGCGAGCTCTCGTCCAAGCCCAAGCTTCCCGACCAAGTTGTTCATCACGATGGCGGCCAGCCCCTGCCACTCACGATTGTTGAATTTGCCTTCCATCACCCCGCGGCCACCCCCCCCCGGCCCTCCTCCTTTTCTTTTTTTCTCCCCCTTTGCTTTCCCTTACCTGCTTACAGCCTCGATGTCCTCGCGCCGTCCAGCAGTTCTCTCATCTCGACGCTCGGCCAGTCCGGATTCGCCGCCGGGTCGGGCCTCTCCCGGTCCCACGCCCACTTGTCCGCCAGCTCGCGCGACAGCGTGCCCTCGAGCATCTGCACGACGTACTTGCCGATGATGGGGAAGAACTTGAAGCCGTGGAAGGAGCCGCACGTCGCGACGTACAGGCCCTCGGCGGCCGCGTGCGGCGAGATGATGAAGTCGGAGCTGGTCGTGAATGCGTCCCTGCCCCACGGCCACGACTCGTCAGGAACCTCGAAGTCCCGCAGCAAAAAAAAGGGGTTTCGGGCAAGTAAAGTGTAGAGCCTCCGAGGAAAAATGGTCTGTGTGTGTGTGATCTGGAAAAGGGGTGGGTGCTTACCAGCAGACCCTGTGCTTCACAAACGTCCAGTCGCGCGTGACGTGCGGGCCGTAGAAGACGCTGCTCACGGCGAGAATGTCCTCCTTGAGCCGGTCCGAGACAGCCCACTGCGCGTAGTCGGCGTCGGGGGGCGGCGCGGATATGAAGCGCCCGGGGAGGACCTCGGTGGTGTTGCGGAAGATCTTCTGCCCCCACCACTTGAGCTCGTTGTCGCGGGTGGGCGGGAGGCTGCCGACAAAGGGGCCTGGCCGCGACATGCATCCAAGTCAGCGACAGATGGCCGCAGACGCTCGAGCGAGCGCGGCGAGGCACTCCAAACCCACGGCCAGCCAGTCCCCCAAGGTCTACAGCATACGCATGTCACGACAAACAGCAGCAGCCGGGTGTAGATCGAGCGCAGCGAGGACAGCCCGCCGCAGGCGCCCGCCGCAGGCGCCCCCCGGTAGGGCCGCCGGAGGCTCATCAGCAGAGGAAGGACTCACTCACCCTTGGCGGCCGTGTAGCCCTGGATGCCGACGGGCATGTTGGCGAAGCGCGCGACGGCGGCGTGGCCCGCGAGGCGCGTCATGCCGGTGGTGATGCCGCCGGCGAGGATCCTGTCGCCGGCGACGAGGCGAGCGGCGAGGCCGGGGTC
>AZGY01000011.1:328198-436943 GCA_001636675.1 Moelleriella libera RCEF 2490 | reverse complement strand
CATGGCGTCGGCGTCGGCGGCGCGGCCCAGGCGGCGGACGTTGTCGACGCAGCGCTGCGCGTACTCGCGGCCGCACATCCAGTACAGGCCCGTCTGGTGGAAGTGCGGCCGCCAGAGGCCGTCGTCGTCGCCACCGCCCGTGAAGACGTCCTGCGCCTCGAGCGCCAGCGCGCAGTACGTCGGGTCGTCGTAGTCGGCGCGCATCACCTTGTTCCAGTCCCACGACGCCGCCACGCGCCGCTCCGCGTCGTGCGCGTCGCGGTCCACGAGCGTGATGGACGCCCGCGGGTGCTGCTTGAGGAGGTGGTACGCCGTCGAGACGCCGAAGATGCCGGCGCCGACGATGAGATACGACGGGGCGGCGGTCATCTTGGGCCTCTCGTCCTTGCGCTCTCCGTCTCTTCCTTTGTTGTCTGCCACTGCCGCTCTCTCGCTCTGTCCCCTGCTGAACCGGGTAACAGACCTAGCGACGGAGGGAATGAGGGCTCTGGTAAGTGAGTGTTGTCCCCCTCACCGGTCACGCGGGAAATGGGACAAAAATACAAAACTCATCACGGGTCGGCTCTGCATCGCCATATGTACCCCCGGGGCCGATCCCCGACATCTACGCACCGCCTCCACCCCCAACGCGCCGATGTGCTTGGGAATACCGTGCATCGCGGCGCCGATGTCGCGCGTCGAGCCGTCGGCTCGGCATCCCGCCGCCGTGTCGCCGGTCACGTGACCCTCGTTATCTCCAGACGTCGTCGAGGGTGCCATCCGAGCGCGGGAGCCTTTTCCGCAAGCGGGGGACCGTCGCCGTGGTGTGCCTCACCCCCCTTGGCCGCTTGTCGCCGCTCACGTCTTTCTCTCCAGCGCTGGGTTGTGTACTTTTGTTGCAGGTCCAGGCTGTCGAGCCTTCGGCGGTCGCTGCCGCGCGCCGGCTCCGCTACGCTCAGCTGCCCCCTTACTGTAATGCCTCTCCATGTAGGGATGTGTTATAGAGACGACGCCCCCCTGCGCTCCATCGCTGACGCTGGCGTGTCTTGCTTCGCTGGATTGGCTTCACTTTCGATCCTTGGATGGCTGAAAACTATAGCTTTCCCAGTATAACGGTACCCAAGCCCCTCGTAGCTGTGCTAGGAAATACTGCCACGCGCTGTCCTCACCACGCTTCAGCTGCTTCATGCTTAATCAGAATCGGTTGCATGCACTTGGTCGAGTTGTCCACCAGCTAGGTATACGGCAAGATGCCTCCGGCGGCCCTACCGGGGGTCGCCTGCGGCGGGCTGTCCTCGCTGCGCTCGATCTACACTCGGTTCTATTAATACTGTCTTCTTATCTTAAAAGATAGTTTCTTTTTTAGGAGCCTCCTTTATTTCTCCTAAAGTAGAGCTTAGATCCAGCTAGCGCTGGGATTAAATTACCTCCGGCGGCCCTACCGGGGGTCGCCTGCGGCGGGCTGTCCTCGCTGCGCTCGATCTACACTCGGTTCTATTGATGATGTCTTCTAATTTTAGGAGATACATTCTTTAATGGCAGCCTCCTTTATATCTCCTAAAATAGAGCTTGGATCCAGCTAGCGCTAACTTTGGATTGCCTCCGGCGGCCCTACCGGGGGTCGCCTGCGGCGGGCTGGCCTCGCTGCGCTCGAGTATCTTTGTGTTTATTACATTCCATTCGCGGGAGAAAACTCCTCAGAGCTTCTGCCAAACATGGCAATCATTGCTGCCATGAATGTGCCTCACTGTGTGGGAGAAACTAAGCATCATGGAGACCATATAACCTGCACGGGGGTAGCTTTCTTAAATGCCCCCGTCGCCTTGCATCGCGGGCGCGCCTTTCCAACACCGGCTCGGCTTCACTCATACAATCTCATAGCATCGTACTACTT
Organism: Moelleriella libera RCEF 2490; assembly: GCA_001636675.1. Lineage (NCBI taxonomy): Eukaryota > Fungi > Ascomycota > Sordariomycetes > Hypocreales > Clavicipitaceae > Moelleriella > Moelleriella libera. The sequence continues at coordinate 435,070 of AZGY01000011.1, read as the reverse complement.
GCTCTATATCGGGACATCTCTACTTGGTCTCGTCCGCTGTCAGTATGTCTTGCCAAGCAGGCTTGCTCTTGTTCATTACATGTATTACCCATGGCAACAGCCCTTGGAGCCCCCGGTGGCCGTGCTAGTTACCGCTCCCGGTGACATGCCTCTTGGCACTCTTCGGTTACTCTCCCCGGACCAAGCTCAAATGACAAAACGTTGATTCACTACGTGAGAAGCAGTATCTCGACAAGCTTCACCTGAGGGGCCTGGCCGTGCGCGCTTGCATTATGCATATTCAGATCCGGGTCTTCATGTCGTGCATCTTCATTTGGCTGTGACAGCATCCGCTTGTTGCTCGACGTGCCCGAGTGTTGCACATCTTCACGACCTGCCAGAGTGAAATCAGTTGAGATGCGGTGACGCCCAAGTGATGTTATCGCGAACCGGTTGTGCCGCGTTCAGATCTGATTGACGGCTACGTTGAAATGGCGTGCTACACAGGCCGGAGTTATACGACCTCGTTGGTCCTCTGAGCGCCTGCCGAGCTCTCTGTGTCACGTCTCTCCCCTCTCCTCTTCATACATACAGCATTCATCTTTTCTCGTGTGTTAGGCAGAATGTCCCTCGTTTGACCGTTAAACGCGACACAGCAGTGGGCGGCGAGGGTGATCCCGTATATTAGCACATCATTCTCAAAGATCGTCAATCTATTCCCCCAGCCATCCGCCGCAATACCCCACTACAGCAGACAGTGGCTTCTTGTCAGCAGTATTCGTGGCAGAGACTCTCACTGTGCCATTGCGCCATGCGGACCCGATCCTGGTGTCGTGTTGAGACTACATCTTTAATCTCCTCAACCCCGAATCTTGGCCATCTCCGGGTCGTACAGCGGCTCTTTCGTCACCGTCGCCGCGATCCTCCTCCCAAAATACTCCAGCTCCACCTCATCGCCCTCCCCGACCGTCGCGGGGAGGTACGCATACGCCACCGGCTTGCCCACGGTGAACCCAAAGGCCGCGCTCGTCACGTAGCCCGCCGCGTCGCCCTTGACGAAAACAGGCTCCTTGCCCAGGACCACGGCTTTCCCATCATCCACCGTCAGACAGCGCAGCTTGCGAGAGACGGCCTCGGGGGCCAGCTGCTCCAGGGCCGACTGGCCGACAAAGGCCGTCTTCTTGTCCAGCTTGACGGCGAAGGCGAGGCCGGCCTCGTACGGGTCGTGCTCGGTGGTCATGTCGGTGCCCCACGCGCGGAAGCCCTTCTCGAGCCGCAGCGAGTTGAAGGCGCTCCGGCCCGCGGCGACGATGCCGTGCGGCTGGCCGGCGTGCCACAGGGCGTCCCACAGCCGCAGGCCGCTGTCGGCGCTGGCGTAGATCTCCCAGCCGAGCTCGCCGACGTAGGAGAGGCGCATGGCCGTGACGGGCACGCCGGCGATGCTCGCGCGCTTGAGGCGGAAGTAGCGCAGGCCCTTGTCGGAGAAGTCGTCCGTCGTCACCCGGGCGATGACGTCGCGGGCGCGCGGGCCCCAGAGCCCGATGCAGCATGTGCCGCCCGTCACGTCGCGCACCTGGACGGACCGCTCTGGCGATCCCGTGGTCTGCGTGCGTGCTTCCCGCGCGAGGTAGGCCACGTCGGACGGTCCGTTCACGCCGATCTGGAACAGGTCGTCGCGGATTCTCGCGACGGTGATGTCGCTCCTGATGCCGCCCTGTCTGTCCAGGAGGAGCGTGTACGTGACCGCGCCCGGCTTCCGGGAGACGTTGCCCGTCGTGACTCGGTCTAGCAGGCTGACCGCGCCGGGGCCGGCCACTTCCAGCCGACGCAGGGGCGTCATGTCGTACATGGCCACCGCGGTGCGCGTCTTCCATGCCTCGGCGGCGGCGATGGGCGAGTAGTACCGGCTCGACCAGGCGTCGCGCTCGACGGGCCGCCACTCGGGCGGGAGGTCCTGGATCAGCTTCTCGTTGGCCTGGAACCAGTACGGCCGCTCCCAGGCACCGGCCTCCAGGAAGAATGCGCCGAGCTCCCGCTGCCGCGAATGGAACGGGCTCACGCGCAAGTTGCGCGGCGAGTCCCGCGGCTGCAGCGGATGGAGAATGTCGTACACCTCGACAAAGTTCTGCTGAGACGTTTCGAGAACATACTGCGGCGTGAGCTGCACCTCTTCGAACCGCGTGAGCTCGCACTCGGCCATGTCGATCTGCGACTTGCCGTTTGTCAGCATCTCGGCCAGCGCCCGCGCGACGCCCGCCGAGTGCGTCACCCAGACGGCCTCGGCCACGTGGAAACCTTCCAGGTCTGGAGCCTGTCCCACCAGAGGGCCACCGTCTGGCGTAAAGGAGAAGATCCCGTTGAAGCCGTCCGAGATTTTGCTTTCGTTGAGCGGCGGGAGGAGCTCGCGACTCAAGGCCCATGCCGTGTCAAAGTCCTCGGGAGTGAACTCGAGCCTGGACGGCATCCGGTGCTCGTTGACGTCTTCGGGGGTTGGACCCAGCGATGAAGCAACCACTGGTATCGGGCGGTGTCCGTAGTATCCTATGCCGATCTGGTCGCCGTGTTCTCGGTAGTAGAGATCCTGGTCTTGGTATCGCAGGATAGGCAGGCTTGCACTGTTCGCAGCTGGATTTTTGCCCTTGATCGCCGGTACTGGGCTCGTTTTGACGTACTGGTGAGCCATGGGCAACAAGGGCACAAACACTCCAGCCATCGCTCCGACCTCGACACCCCAGAAACCCGCACAGGACACGACCACGTCGGCCGGGACGGTGGACTCCCCAGTGACCACGCCCGTCACTCGTCCTTGTGATTGCTCTATGCCCGTCACCAGAGTCGATCCCAGATATTTTACGCCCGCATCTTGTGTTTTCGCAATCAGGAGCTGCACGGCCCGGGCGGCCAACGCCAGCCCGTCAGAGGGTATATGCAGCCCCCCGAGGATCTTGTCTTGACTCAACAGCGGATACTTCTCGAGACATTCCTCCGCAGTGATCAGTCGTGCGTCAATGCCCCACGACGAGGCGTAGCCGTGCTTCCTCTTGAGTTCCTCCAATCTCTCTGGGCTCGTGGCCACCTCCAAGCCTCCAACCTGATTGAAACAGGCCTCACCGTCTTTTTCCAGCCCCAGGAACTTCTCCACGGTGTACTTGGCGAACAGAGTCAGCGTCTTTGATGCGTTGGTCTGGAATACAAGGCCCGGAGCGTGTGAGGTAGATCCGCCGGGCATGCTGAGGGGGCCTTGGTCGATGACGGTAATGTCGGTCCATCCTCGCGACACCAGTTCGTCGGCGAGGTTCACGCCCACGATTCCGGCACCGATGATGACGACCCGACGTCGTGAAGATGGCACGATCATGATTTGTTCACGACGCGGTGCAACAGACGTGTCAGTCCTCAGGCGACAGCTTAGGCGCCGGCTGAGTCACCTCAAGAGACGATAACATTCAACTACATATACATATCCAACAAACGTCTCGACTTATCAAGATCCATACTGATCCTGGCTTCCTTGATCCATGATCGGGAACATTGCCCGTTCTCCATGCAACCGAACATACAGCACAAGGAGGGCGATCACGTGATCGGAGTTTGATCGTTCAGTGCCGTTGTCTTGCTATGTATGAGGCTGCCGCCTCGGTCGGTCGGCCTCCCGGCATCTCCCACATGTGGAGGGTGTGCATTGATATAAATCCACGCCCCGAGTGTGTCCAACGCCGCGAGTGTGTCCAACGCCGCGAGTGTGTCCAGCGCAAGGAGAATGTCAGTACTCCTCTTATCTACGGCCATCAAATCTTCGCCAAAGGGCACGGTCCTCTTCACGGATAACGCTTCATCGCCGTGCTGACGGCGTATCAGAAGACATGTTACGGCGTTGATAGAATTGCATCGCCACTGGTTCTCACAAGTTCACGGGTAAGTTGTATTTTCCTGCTGAAAATGGCTCCGGACCAATAGCATGGCGATGCAGAGACAGGGAATCGTGAGACCTTGAAGACTCCGGTCTCTGTCAGCGTGGACTTTGAGTGCAGGCGAATTTTCGCCGAATCGACTGATTGAGCCTTGTTGATAAGAGATTCACAGCCAGAGGCTGCAGGAGTAGTGTAGAATTAATCGCGTCCTCGAAGATTGAACTTGATTAATGTGAACCCACCACGATCCCCACCGCGGCATCACGAACGTTCTGGGCGGCCGCCAATTACAGACCTCATCAGCAATCATGGTGCATCATAGGCGACACACTCTATGCGAATGATGGTGAGGTATCGGAGAGCCGTCATCATCTCCGTCGCGTCGTTCGCGACTACTGGGCAATAACATGTCCCCGTCCATGTCAACGCCACGATTGGTGGCAGACTGGCCCCCCTCCACCATCTCATGCAACAACCACGCTGCTGTCGTCGCGGAACCGTGCCTGTCCGGGAACAAAAACCGACGGCCAAAAGCCAATCACGCATGCCGACATTGTTCAGCAACGCGCTGTGTATATCGCCGAAAACGGCTGCAGCGTGAGAATACTCGTGATTCCTGCAAAGCGTGTCACGAGTGTCCCAAATCGGGAAAGAATATGGCATTTCCGACATGTGGACAGGACTCCTGACTCTGGCTGGCCTGAAGCAGCTTGTCCGGCGGCAACTCGAGCGCTAAGGCAGCTCGGGGTGCTCTGGCGAGTGTCGGACTGGGCAGCTGACTAGCTCCATTCTCCACGACGCGTGACGGGTAATGCCAGATGAGACTTGGACGCGCATTGGGAGAACAAAGTCTGCATTGTTTCCTCGCGCTTCCTTGTCTGTGATTCGTCCGGGGGCGATTGGGGATGCGCATCAACACAGTCGCAGGACGACCAGGTATATGAATGATCCCAGCCGAGCTAAGCTGGGGTGAAACGCGGGGAATGCCGCCGTCAGAGCCACCCGTTGCGTCTTCACAATTCGCACTGGAAGCCGAACTTGCCACTTGGACACCAGATCCATCGCCGATGACTGCTCAGGTGACTGCTTGCCTAGTGAATGTGAGGAGCTGAGTGCTGCAGGCTGTACCTCAAAATGCATGTGTCATCATTGGCTCGGCTTGTTCCTGACAAAGCTTGAGATGCACGTTGTAGATGGCTTTCACGCAATTGACAAAGAGAGATCTGCGGAAGAGCCCAGATGCGCTAAAAAGATCGAAAGTACATGCCGCTAGATGTTACTGAATATTGTCTCATTCATGTTTCCACCTTCCCACCAAGCTGCAGTTCTGTTGCTGTTGCTGGTATCTGAGCGCGCGTCCTGATAAACCAAACCGACCATGTTGTCAAACTGCGACGTATCAGCGTACAGCCAAGGAGTGGTGTTGAAAGTCAAGCAGTCAGCCTGCTCCGCGGATGCTTCGTTGAAGATGGGTCCTCGCGTAGAATTCGATGAGGAATTGACTGTGCCCTTGTAAGATAAGGTGGGGGCATCCTGGCCCCCATCAGCAGTGTCAACCGTAATATCTGGTGACGTTGCTACGATTATGTCAAGCGTTATCGACTCGTCCACGTCCTCATGAGTGACGGATAGGGCCAGAGATGCATCCAGGAGGCCTGTGTGAGCCAGTTTTCGAGGATCCGCCCGACAGTTGAACTGCAGTATATCCCACATCAAAGGGACACTCAAGTGAATTCGTGATGGCATCCAGTCCTCTACATCATCGGTATCGGATCCTGCGGCAATTCGGGTCATTTTATCCAGGCTGGCGTTCTGTGGGTGTGTATATTAGTCTAAGCAAGTACTGCTTGGTAATTGGAAACTGTACATACTAAAGCCCTACAAGCGGGCGAAAAGGGGATGAAGCCCTTGAGAAACTTTTTACATTTCGAGAAGTCGGCGTTCGACTTGTGCTTGAGTTTGGGGGCAGCTGCACAACAGTAATATAGATGAACCGTCGCCGCGATCGCCGCTGTGTGTCCAAGGAAGGGATCTGTGAGCGGAACTTGCTTGTCGAGGACCATGTCAATCATGCGAACAATCCAAGTGGCGTGTATAAGCGCCAATTCCGAGGATCTTCTCCAAAACGTATTAGGAATCGCGAGGTTCGGATTGTGCTGCGCGCCGACGATGTACAGAAAGGGATGGTTGAGAACGAGAGGTATCGCGTGATAAGTGAACTGCTCCTTCAACCACGTGGCCCAATAGTCGTGGTTTAGTTTCAAGTCTTCGATCTTGCGTTCCCAAAATTTGACGGATTGGTAGCGATGGCACATCGGAACACTGTTCTCGGCCTCCATGAAGTCTGATAGGACTGCGGCATACATCGAGTCTCTTCTCCACGGTTCACGGAATATACCTTGGGCACAGTCCGAAACGTACTTTCTGATCCGACTCCAAACCCATCCATAATGGAGACTCACGTTCCATATGCCTGGTTCGCTTCGTACTGTGTGTCCGAGGTCATCCTTGGGCAACGGTGGATGTTTTTGGCTCACATCCATTGAATTTGTATGATCTGCGCCGTTGAAAGGGCCGGGTTGACGCCATATGTCAGTAGGAGCGCTCAGAATCCCAGTTTGCCGGCCGTGATACTGGTCGAGAACCTGAAGACTCCAAAATGCCCTTTTCTTTCGTTCCCCAATCTGATCATTGCCGACATAACCCGCGTCCAGGTCCAGCATGGCAGATCGGCACAGCTGAAGCGCCAGCCCCAAATGAAATTGTCCCAGATGAACGTTACCATCTGTGGATGATTTAGCCAGTGAGTGAGTTTCTGTGATCCGCGAGAGTCTGACGATGCGTACCCATGAAAGAACAGTAGGATAGGAGACACAAGCTTTCAATCGTTGCGAGCCCGACGGAGCCATTTGCTACGCGAACCATGATCATGCTTCGGGCATTGTCCCCATATAGTTGCAGCTCGTCGCATTTGCTGGAGAATCGTGAAGTGACTGCTAGAATGCTGCACGCGAGCTCGTCAGTCAATGCGTTGATGTCGCTAACCTCTTCCCGTTCAAAGCACCATATCGGCTGTCGGTGACAGTACTGAAAGTACAATCGAATACCGAGGGCTATATCTGACGGGCCCGGACGAAGGTACGGCGACTCGGGCTCGAAAGCCAGCGAAGACGGCTGGCTTTCGAAGGGGAACGTGTTTTGTCCATCGTTAGGTTGAGGCGATACCGACTGCGACTTTTCCGAAATGACAGCTGTTTCGTCTGACGATGGTTCTTGGCGCAGTGATCGACTCGGTCTTGGATATCAAGTCAGAAGATGACACCTGATGCGGCTCGTCGTGCTTCTACAACCTTCCGGTCAAAAGAAGATCCAACTTCTCTTCCAAATGCGCTAGCCGCTCTTCCTATGGTCCGATTAGCTCGCCGGCACGGTGGTGATCTGGTCCTGAGTTTTGGTCATTACCGATCGACCGTTGCGTGCTGCTTTAGAGACTGGCGGATATGAGCATGGTTGATTTAGCCTGACGCAGCTGGAGCAAGCAGGTTTTTCGGCAGGACATCGCGTCTTCTTTCTCCTGGAACAGATTCAGCATTTGCCGATCGTGGTAGATGTGGGGAACGGGGAAAGAGAAAGAGCGAACCTGCAAGTCAGGCAAGCATGATGTGATCTCCGCCGCCCACGAACAGCACCGCTCAAACTGTCGTCTGGCGGTCTCATCCTACCAAGACGAATCTGTGTCTGCACACGCAGGCCGAGTCAAGCTGGAGAAGCTTGGGCCGGCGGTGCATGCGGAAAATGGTGAGGGCACAGTAAAGGCACGCACACACGATACGCTTGCGGTCGCATCCAGTGGCGGCATATCGCCAGTGGAACTCGGGCAGCATATGGCGCTTGTGTCTCGACAGATCAGACTCCATGCGGGGAAATGATAAAGGATAAAACCTGCAATGAGACTCGACGGGTACGCCGATAAAGGAGACGCCACCCAACTTCCCTGCCTACCAGTTCAATTGCCCCCGGTAGGTACCATTTCGCTAGCAAACGCAACGGCCCCTTGCAATCACCCGCCTCGTCTGGCCCACAGCTAGCGCGAGGCGGGCAAGGGAGGAGAAGCAACTCCAGAGGTTGCGTTGACAGATAAGACTGCACCGCACCGCGTACATCCATACCCCTCATCGAAGGGGGCGTGTCTGTATGTCTTTTCCCCACGCACCAGCTTCATTCTGTCTCCGACGCTGCCGCCATCTCTCTTGAGTGAGGCTTGTTGCACGAGAACCATGAGAGATGGTCATGGGAATTCCCCAGTTATCAGCACGTAATCGTGACGCGTCGTTTGAAGTTGGGCTCTGTCATCGCCGTGGCGTTGTGGCGTACCGCTGGCTGAGTCTGTGCCTCTGGACCTGTTTGCCGATGCTTTGACAGACGACAGCAAAGGGAAAACCGGCCCTTCGCTATTGCGTACTTGGTGCAAGAACGCGCCGGGTGTCGGCCAAGCGGGAAGACGGCTTTCGTTTCGCTTAACTACGGGGCGGAAAGATCTTGCAATCGACGGGATTTCCAGCTACTTCTGGGATCAAGCATTTCACAATTAATTAGAGAAACTTGTCAAATCTTGTTAATCATCATAACTTCGTAACGCTTCTTAGAGAAGAGCCCAATCTGGCAGAAGCACATCATCGGCAGGAGAAGATGTAAACAAAAAAAAGAAAAGGAATTGGGCAGAAATTCGTTTTCCGACGGCCCGAACGCTCTGACATTACACCTCAACCGCGACCCTGTTCATTTTGCAACAATCCACCGCAGAACAAAAGTTCAGGTCCTTCTCCGTCGCAGTTGCGCTCTTCGGAAGAGTCTGTCGGGCCGGCCAAACTTCCTCGCCAACCTTGATCTCCAACTGGTGATGTTCCATCAAGGCATCGCGAACCAGCTTCTGAAAGTACAACGGCCCCTTCTCCATCTTGGGGTGCATCTCGCCGTTGACAAACACGCCTGTGTTGATGTTCTTTTGGGCATTGGCGCACAACACTTTGTCCTCGGACATAACGCGTTTATAAACATCATCAATGTATTTGAAGTCCTCGTCGCTGGATTTCTTGTTTCTGTAAACCTCGTACCTCATGATGGATTTGCCAGCCCCGAGTGGCACGAATTTCTGAATCATGAAAAAATGGGGCCTATATGAGAATCATGAGCGCAAACTTCCGTGGAACCACTGTCCGAGAGATACTCACGAAACGTTGAGAGAGGCATTGGGGAAATAGTATGTGGCCGCCACGTTGACGCCTCGTGCAATCTGCTCGGCGGTTGGGTTTCCAAAATGCATAATCTGGCAGTCTTTTGTCTCCACATAATAGGAGTTCAAGTCGGCTATGGAGGGAAGGTCTGGGTGAGTGAGCTTGCAATGGTAGCATTCATTGTAGTTGTCGGCAAGGATCTTCCAGTTGTAGTCGCCCTCCATCTCCCACGTGTGATCGTACTGATAGTCATCAAAATTGTAGTTTTTGAACCTTGGCTGCTCGTCGGCCTGCGCAAGATCATCATCCCAAGCAACCTCTGGTGTCTCGTTGGCATCCATGTTGACCCAAATGAAGCCATTTTTGTCGATGCGCACATGAAGCGGGAATAGACCGTTCTTAGACCTGTCAAAGTCCTCCATGTCCTGATATCCTGGCGCTTTGGCCAATTTACCATTGAGTCCATAGGACCATCCATGATATTTGCAAGCCAGGACATTATTATGACCGGCCTCTTTGGTGACGATTGGGAATGCTCGGTGTCTGCATACATTGTGGAACGCGTTGATGTTGTCCTGACGGTCTTTCGTAATGATGAATTGAAACCCGGCTATCTCGTATCGTAACCAGTCACCCTGGTTGGCGAGCCTGACTTTGTGAGTTGTGAGCAGCCATTTCTTCGAGAAGATGGCTCGTCTTTCGAGTTCGTAAAGCTCTTGAGAGGTATACCAGCTAGCCGGTAAAGCCCGAATAGTACTAGAACCGGCTTCAAGTTGCTGTACTACTGCTGAGTTTCCCCAGCCAAAGTAGCCTTTCAAGTAAGACGGAGCCATGATTGAGACACTCTGAGTCAATACAATTTGGAGGGCCGGCGCGATGAAGGCCGCAGCTACAGAACAGCCTAGGTAGACGTGTATGCTAGTCCATATATAGGAGCCACGACACTTAAGAAACCACAATCTAACGAGCTATTTTCCTATCTCTGAGTATCTTTGGGTGCCAAGTCGAAAACGTATCAGCCACCCGTAGCTCTTAGATCGCATTGCAATAAAGCCGACGGGGCGATCGACCGAAAGCGCCCACGTGATCGGACCGTGACTCCGGCGGTCCTCGACGTCCGCCACGTGACCGGCTTCATTATAGTCTTGAGTGAACTCATTGTGGCCTGAATGCTGATAAGAAGCTGGGCTGCAAAATATGAGGAATCTTGATGCCATGCATGTTCTGGGATGTCGGGCAAATTCTTTTGGTATGATTGGGCATCAGAGTGAATGCAAGCGTCTCCAATTCGGCCCGAAGCTTCGCAGAGTCAATAGAGCTAATCAGATTGGCATTCTCTGCGCCCGAGAACGACCTTGAAGACTGAAGTCTCTCCCTCCCAAGCTGTTTCATCGAATCTCACGCGCTTGAAGCCGGTGTTGTCTTGATCTGTCATGTCAATTTGAAATAGCCTGAAGAGTACATACATGTGCAAAGCGAAGAGATCGACAGTTGGTTTTAAGTCACTTGGCCTCCATTTTGCCACATGATACGCACTGCTTTCGGCATGCTGAGCGCGGCTTTCGCCCCTGTCACTGTTGTAGAACTATATTTGAGGTTCATGTGGCCGAGCCGAGTTACGGCGATAGGTAACCGATACGAAAGGCTCACTGATACAAAGTCTGCAGGTATAGCCCGGAGTATCGACGTGGTTGAACGAGTTGAGCCGTGTGCAGTCAGAGGACGAGAAGCAAGTTCTCCCGCTATAGGAGCACTTTTCGTGTGTCAGGAATTCGCGGTGCTACCATTCTACCGCTTCGGCGTCGCGGCAAAGCGGCTCTTCACCCAAAAATGCAGTTTGCCATCTGACGTCTTGTAGCTAGTTCTGTATATGGTACAAAGTTTCTTTATTGAATTAGTCCTGATGGGGCCACCGGCTAGCTTTCAAATGGCCACAAACCAGATGTCTCCTATGATTGACTTGGTCAGCATCGTCACTGACTCGCCCGTCGGCAAATGCCGCACTTCTTCGCGTTTTTTTTTAGGCTCTGAGATGAGTTAGGAATTGTCGAAATCGTATAGCTAGATTGATCAGATGCTTTATCACATTCAAAAACAGCTTCCTTAGGAAGTGCTCTGTCCATTCTATATTCAGTAAGTATATAAATAGCCTATTTCACTGCCTACTTTGGGTGTACTATTACTGGATGTATTCTCCGATTTACCTTCACCACGACCTGAATTTAAAAAATTGAAACTAACCGATATCCTACCCTAAACCAATGTTGAAAGATTTCACATAACGTTTAATGAAGACAAATATCAGGATTAAACTCTAAAGCGAGCCGTTTATCGACGTTCTCGCGCTCAACGCCAGCCTGCCACTTGTGCCACGGGTACGCCACATTCTTGTTCTCTCCCCTCTTAGGGTCGCCATTCAAATCACGACGCCATATAGACCCGTGCTCGCGCAGCGGGCACAAGACAGCTTGGTCCTACGCCTCTGGGGGCTGTGCCTCGGCCTCGTCCTCGGGCAAGCCCTCCCACTACTACTGAATCTTCCACATGCCACCGTTGCCGGTCCCTAGCGAGGGACAAACATGAATCTCTTGAATATTTCGAATTAGTGGTTATGCGCGCGGGCACTCACGTGCTGTCCTGTGGGGTGCCAACCTAAGCATCTTGCGTTGCCTTGCACTGATGGGGGGGGGGGCTCTTGACATACCTGCGATCCAAAACTATAGGTGCGCAATATGCGACTTCGTCGCAAGGAAGCGGCATTTAAAGCCTCACATGCTGTGAATGTTCACACCCTTGAATTTTTCTCCCCACCATGGGTCTTCTACTCGCCGGACAGCCAGCGGAGGCCCCATGTCGCTTAGGTCAATTGTCGTCGAAACCGGAACAAGAAATGCGTTTGGCCATTCAGTCTCGCCAGTAATGGGCGATAGTCGGAAAATGATAGCGCCCTTCTCGCTCTCGGCCTCGAGGAAGTCATTTAGACTCGTGTTCGGTGCTGAGTTGGGGAAAGGCTAATTAACCAAACTTGAAAGTGAAATTATTTAATTTGTACTAATATTTATTTGGACCTAAACAAACGTTGTAACTATATATATAGCTGTTGGGTGGATATTACAGCTAGTGTTCAACCGCATTCTTGGTGTAATCTTTGATCTCTTGGCTTATATCTGTAGCGGTCTAGCCACGGTAGCGTAATTGTTGGCCCGTGCAGGCTTATGATGATTGTGAGGCCCGAAGCCCTCGATCTCGGGAAATTGTCGATGTCTCAGAGGAAATTGCTATGTAACGAACAGGCTGTTTTTCGTGTAACTATTCGTGTAACCTTTGAAGGCTTTAAAAGGCGTCAGATCTGCCGGGGCAATCGTCAAGGATTTAAGCGATGAAGGCAGCAGAGGCTTGGAATCGATCCTCAGAAAGATTATCGTGGTTTCCATCAATACAGATCAAAAGCTTCAATTCAGCTGCGATCGTGTTGTTGTGTGCAACCTCCAAATTCCCTGCCAATTGCGACCGTCCCGACAGTAATAACTTCCCAGGTCCTCCGATGTCCACTGGCCCGTAGCGAGGCCAACGATGAAGACAAAGAGACTTCTGTGTGCGTGAGTAGATCAAAGTGGTATGAGTTGGCAGAGGGGCAGGAAAGAAGAATTGCCATGTGCCATATCTTGATTTCAGTGCAGTAAAGCGACTTCTGTGCGCGTGAGTAGATCAAAGTGGTATGATTTGGCAAAGGGGCAGGAAAGAAGAATTGCCATGTGTCATATTTTGGTGTTAGTGCAGTGGTATAGCACGAGCCAGTGAAGGGATCGGTATCGCATAGGTAAAATTTTCATTAAGCTCTGCGTCATTCTTAGTCATTGGCTTTTGTGTAGCTGATACCCATTTATTTTCAAAAATATGTCTGCGGCGCAAAGGGCAATTAGATTGTTGCCATCCTGGTATGGATGATTCAGAATCACCTTCTCTGCAAGGGCCCCAGCCAGTTGAAACAAGTCAGTCTGACCGTGGTATTTGTGTTTCATTGGTGAGTCGACGGTAGACTCAAGCATGGTTGACTGGGTTGGTGATCGCGTCTTGATGTGTCGTGTACGTAGCCTCTTGACTTAAGAAGCTGTAGGGAAACGATAGCAGATGCTTGCGGCCATGTTGTATAACAAAGTAAACATAAAAATAAAATCAGAGAGCGAGTTGGTTTTCTAATGCTCCCTTATCTGGGTATATTTGCCTTTTTAATAGACGGCGGGAAAGATAATTTATCTCAATGGGATTGACGTACGCGCTCTACATGTACCTGTTCCGTGACTTGGCACGGGCTATTGCTGCCGACACCCGCGAGAAGTTTGCGATTCGCCATGAAACAAACCTTGATGTGGCAGGCGCGGCCTCATATGAGGGGCTACTTATATAGCGATGTCGGCAGTGCCTGAGCACAAATCTAGAACTTAGCATCAACATCATCACAATCTTCATCAATCACAAGATGGATCAGCTGGTCACTTCATCACCTGCGACCTTCCCAGACCTTCTTCAATTTGCCAGGCACGGCGGTCCAGACCTGTGTGATCTCAGAGGAGTAGGTCCCTTTGAACTTACGCTAGCAAGCGTACTGCTGACGGTTTCACGTAGTATCCTCGCCCTTCAACAGAGCACCGACGACCTGTCGACATGAGTTCAAGTCGATCCTCGCGAAGCCGGAGGACACGGTCTACGAATCCGGCCTCAACTACTCCCGGCTCAGTGACGGATAAGGTTAGGAAGTCGACCCCCTACAACGGCGACTTTGATTTACATTTAACGGACCATCTTATTCATCCAATACATGCGTCGCAAGAACCCAACTTGGAAGGTATAATGTCCGCGCTGGCTGCGCGAAGGGCATCACTGTCCCCATCTCAATTCTCTGAAAATGCTTTCAAAACAGTTCGAGCAAAGAATTTCCGAGCAAAAGATGAACATGACGTATTGATAAACGTTATCCCCACGATTCACGGATCAAGCCAGTTCGACCACTATTGTGCTAGAAATACTACATTTGCGAACCTTGAGCCACTTACTGACAACACTATCGTGGCTCCTAAACCTGATATTTACTATGGCGCGTATCCCGAACGGCTAGCTCCAAGCATTCGTGAAGAGCTTGCTTGCCATATAATCCCATCTACCATGGTAGACAAGCCAATGGCTCCAAATTTCTTTATGGAAGCAAAGGGCCCTGACGGGAGTGTGGCCGTGGTAATGCGCCAGGCCCGCTACGATGAAGCAATAGGGTCTCGCGCTATACACAGTCTCCAGAACTACAATCAAGAGGAGCCTGTATACGATGGCACACCATATACCTATAGCTCGATCTACCATGGTGGTCATCTCCAGTTATTTGCGCATCACGTCACGGCGCCAGCCGAAGGTGGACGCCCCGAGTACCACATGAATCCGTTAACAGCGTATTCCATGATAAGCACCCGGGACGAATTTGTGGAAGGAGCCACCGCATTCAGGAACGCTCGGGAGTTGGCCAGGCAGCATCGAGACAATTTCATTCAGGCTGCGAACGCGAAAGCGAAACGAGACCCTGTAAACCACCAAAACCTCAACAACAGGACTGATATACGGCACGCAGAGTCACCCGTTAACTTGACCTCGCCTCGTCCGCACGCAGCAATCGAGGCGCAGGACGTAGACTCTCATGATGAGTTGGCGCCCTCCCCTTACTGCCACCATAAGGGCCCACAGGAGCTGAGCCAAGAATCTACCGCAACGACTGGTGTGCAAAATAGATAAGGAACTCATCGGGGGACAGCAGAGGGAAGTTTATTTCCATCCTGTTATTAGGTTTTGAGTCAAATCTGTGTCAGAGGACCTAGCTCGTCTGATGTCGGACCAGACCGATACAGCGATAGCAGTGATTCCAATGTTGAACACATCCTCAGGATAGTTTCTGGAGAGCCGGGTCAAAATTGTCGCAAAATCGCCATCGAGAGCACAATAACTGACTTTAAACCCGTTTACTTTAGCAATATGCTTTAAGCCCCAACAGCTACCTTGCCGCCTTTGTCACATCAGTCATTGATCTCGTGTCAAAGATGCTCGTCACATAGCTACTCTCACGCTTTGTCTGCAGGACACAAAATGCGAAATGTCCTGTGCAGCGCGCTCGCCAAAGCTGCCTGACGGCCGGTTTTGTTTTGCTTGACGTGTGTCAGTTTCTGCTCCGCAACGTGACCCATATCATGCAATTTCTTTAGATGATGCACTCCAAGTGGCCAGTGGAGTGCTTTGCGCCCTAGCTGCGCATCATGGCAAAGACGCTTTGCTTTGCGCGAGACATCTCGACATGATGATGTCCCCCACAGTCACCCCATTACCTCTGGGGCATCTCTTCCATAGCAGGAACTGGTCTTCATGCTCTCTGAACCGGGGCATCGACCGTGTTGTAGACTCGACTGTACACCGAAAGCGTTCTTCCAATGGGCTACGGCGACGCAAAGCATATTTCCGAAGGCATGGAGGAGCTTCCTCGCATTCTTCTAGGGAAGCGTTTTCGAAGGTGCAGCCTAGGCCCAGTCGCACCTGTCACGGTCAGTCATTGGAACCTAATGAGGCACGTTTTATTCCTGATGGATCCATCACGGACTGTGGGTATCTGGCTGAATGTTTATGGACTCGGGGGTTCGACGCCAGCAAATTGTGTTACAAGGGCCTCGCCTAGTGTTATAACTCAACCAGAAAGGAAAGCTCTCGAATTTCTGTGTCATATTGAAAACCCCATGTGAGGATTCTGGCAAATACTTCAACCAGTTGAGGCAGGATTTTCGACATGATTTTGCTTTACGAATAGAAATGCGCATGCGGGAGTGGTTCGATGAGAGAGGACAGCGATCCTTTGTGCGCAAAATCCCGCGCATCTTGACATCGACTTCCTCGAAACCAACTTGGTCCAGATCAGCTGCGGA
Organism: Moelleriella libera RCEF 2490; assembly: GCA_001636675.1. NCBI lineage: Eukaryota > Fungi > Ascomycota > Sordariomycetes > Hypocreales > Clavicipitaceae > Moelleriella > Moelleriella libera. The sequence goes on along the minus strand of AZGY01000011.1, from coordinate 418,996 downwards.
GGGTTTCTCGTAGCATCATCAGCGACGAGAAAGCACTCGACATTGCTAAAGGAGCTTGAGCTCATAAGCAACAGCCTGACCAAATTGGAGCCTGGGCAGACAGTGGGTTTTTATCAGAGGCAGAATGGGAGCATAGCTTCAGCGAGAGTGACCTACCAAAACATACGCAGCGAGCGTGTGCATCGTATGTAGAGTCGTGAGCCGTAATGGCCTTCGTACTTCATTATTCTCTCATTTGTGCAAGACGCCGAAGGGCTTCAGCGGCCAGTAACAATGCGCCACATTCCTCAACCGGTGACGTGTTTGCTGCGGCACCTCGCTCACCATTCCGGTTGAAGTCAAAGAAACCCATGAGATGGGCTGACGACAGAAGGCGAGAAGGCTCGCCAGAGTTTTTAACCAGAGCACGACCAAGTCCACGCTACTCTTCGTGATGACTCGACTTGTGCTGGACGATGACATTTTGCCTCCGGCGGCCCTACCGGGGGTCGCCTGCGGCGGGCTGGCCTCGCTTCGCTCGAATCATTGAAAGCCTTGCCTGAGCAGACAACTTGCGAAAAGGAGAAAATGAGGGTGCCGAAAGACTGCGATGTGGGCCAAACACAGATCCGTAGCGCAGACTCGAAAGGCCATCGCCATTTTGTGTACGCTGGCAGTGTTCGCCAGGTCAGGCCGCTTCAGGCGACTACTATGCGCGGGTCTCGTCTGACTCGTCTGTTCTGGGGGCGATGAAATGACAATGCGGACGATTGGTTTGCCTTGAAAATCGCCGCTGTCGCACGGTGGATCTGTTCGAGAACAAAGCAAGGACTCACTCAGGAATTGACTTTCCTGCTCGTTGGAGAGGAAAGGGGGATGATGGGCTGTCGTGGACGCCCACGACGACCGACCGGAGCATCGTTGACCTGCGTGACTACAATCACCGCTGCACGAGTAAGGAAGCGAGTGCGGCGCACTCCACATAAGTCTGCTTCCTTTGCCTCGAAGAGCGGTTTACATTACTAGGACGCATCCAATGGCATGACGACCTTGGGGGCCATCTTTAATTTCTGTCAGACTTGATTTATTAGCCGGGGCATCATCAGGCGCGGCTCGGTTGATGGACGCCACCACGGAAACATGGGTAATTCAACATAGCGGAGGCGCGCGTTAGCCGCCAGGGGGCTGCGTGCCGCATTCTGTGTACGTTCTGTCCTGGCCCAGGTGGAGAGGGGCCGTGAACCCGCTCCGCATGGCACATGTGGATTGTGCCTGCCAAATAAATATGCACGACGCGCTTGGCGCTGCATGAAGTTGAAGTCCCCTTTCCTTCCATCTCTTTCCCTGCGTGAGGCCCCGTTTGCCACGGCGAGAGCCCTGCATCCCGGCGATCAAAGCGCCGGCTTCAATCTATCTGGCGACGATTGTATCCGCACCGCTGCGCCAACCATCTGCTGCCGCTGACGACCATGCCTTGGAACAGATGACAACCTGAAAAGGATCCGCACTACATGATGCGCTCCTCGTATGCACGCACGAGCGACGTTCAGCCTGGTCTCTCATCAGGGTCACCGACCGGTGTCGAATCAAGCCCTGTCGATTGGACACGATGCCTGGGGTGGCGCTCATGCACGGCCGCCCGTCGTTGGGTTCCATTACACGTGCGAGCAGAGATTGTTCATGGAGGAGTTCCTCCGTCTATATGAGACGACGCACATGAGGGTCACGTCAACACCCGCTCAGGTAATGCAGTGAGCGGAGACTGTACACAGAGCAGGCATTGTTATGATGCTCAGGATGAGCATCGCCCGAGCTAGTAGTCCTCCTTCTTCTGGGAAGAAAAGGGGGCTGTATCTGTGCTGGGAGGTCTGCATCAAGCATAGTCTTGAGGAGTATTTAAGTATATGATGAATCGCCCAGTTGCCCAGCCATTCATCTTGTCTTGTGTCACGGATTCATTCACTCATTCATTCTTGAATCACCACTTCACACATCTCCCCAGACACACACCATGAAGGCTGCCATCCTCTTTGCATTCGCCAGCACCGCGGCTGCTGCGGCCGTCGGCTGCCCGGCTCGCAGTTCCTCCAGCAGCACCGTCCAAACCACAAAAGCCATTGCCACTGCAGCTGCCACGGCCACGGCCACGGCCACGACCACGACCACGCCCGAAAAGCCCGCCGCCGGCCAGCCGAAGAAGCAGCTGCTGCCGTTCCTGCCGCCGGGCCAGTTCGCCGACGCCTGCGGCTCATCCCAGTACACCGACGCAGACTGCGGCACGGAAAAGTACTGCAAGGCCTTTGACTCGCTGCAGAACCGGACCGACGGCAAGTTCGGCTCGTCAAAGGCGTGCTTCGAGGCGCACGTGCAGCCGTGGAAAGAGCCCGGCCAGTATGCCGAAGCGTGCGGCACGGGCGCCATGTACACGGACGACACGTGCGGCACCGACAAGTACTGCAGGGCCTTTGACTCTCTCCAGAGCAGGACCGATGGAAAGTTTGGCTCCTCAAAGGCGTGTTTTGAAGCGCATGCGCCCAATCCCAAGCCCAGGTTGCCGTGGAAGGAGCCCGGCCAGTTTGCCGACGCGTGCGGCACGGGCGCCCCGTACACGGACGACGCGTGCGGTACCGACAAGTACTGCAATGCCTTTGACTCGATCAAGAACAGGACCGATGGCAAGTTCGGGTCTTCAAAGGCGTGCTTCGAGGCTCATGACCCCAAGCCCAAGGCCTAAGCATCTCAGAGACCGGTGGAAAGTCGCGTGGCCTCCTTGTCACGGGGCCGCTGAGTGCATCTCGATGCTGCTTCTTTTGCGATTGCGAATCACAGACAAGACGCATAAAAAGAAATACGAGTCAGAAACTTGTCAATGATAGTACTCCATCCAGAGAATGAGCTCTGGTGGTAGTTTTCGGACGCAAAAGAGCCTCCGACAACTTTCCCTTCTTGCCAATGAATGAAAAATTCTGTATATATCCGATAGATTCAATGTCATATTTGCTCACTCCTGCCCAGGGGTCCCTTTCTCGTGCCTCCAATACCGCAATGCCAAGGACCATGCGTCAATGACCGGCAGACTATTTTGCTGTTGTTCCGGTCAACCTCGTCTCAACCCCGGCTCTCAGGGGCATGAAAGACGGGGGACAAATATCCCTGCGCAGCTCATGGAGGGTTTGCTGGTCAGCCACGAGAACCTTGTTCTCCAAGGTAGGCACGAGTCAGCGGGCTCCTCCACACACCAACACAGACACTTGAAGTGGCGCAAGGCTGCGGCGCCCTCGTTGCGTCGAGGTCCTGTTCCTGTCGGATTGGGTCTAGTAGCTGCTGCTGCTGCTACTGCTGCGGACACGAGGCTGAGTTGAGCATCGCGGCCGAGTTCGACCATGCGTCAAATGTAACAACGGTAGAAACTCAAAGTAAAGGATTCGCGATGCTGTTGGACCCCTTGATCTTTGGCTTTTTTCCATGTCTGTTCTCACAGCAGACGGGAGCCAAGGGTCATATCTCCGGATCAGAGTTCTGCTCCAGTGACCCCAATTCGTGATGCTATACGCAGACGTTCATTCCCAGTAGACACTCGGTCTGCGGGCCGGGCTTGATGAATGTTTGCCGAAAAAGCCCCAACCGTGCATCCCTGCGCGCTTAGCACTTTGTCGTGCTGGTGGTCTCTCTGTAAGGTGACATGAGAAGAGGATCGGCCACGGGAGCGGACAGCCACTCCGCTGTAGAAACCCGACTAGTAGTGGCTGGCATTTGTGCGCGGGAATCCATGGCGGAGGGGGGGGGGGGGGGGGGTTCCGTCTGCCACGACGGAGCCACCGTGACTATGACTACGACTAGGTTGGTCCGCGGCTGTCTCTGCTGACGTCCTCCGGATCATCTGCGGTACTCACTCGAGCTCAACTTGAGGACATCCTGCATAATGCTAGGAACGGAGGTACTCCTCCGAGGGACTATCCAGACGGGCTTTGCGACCTTTCTCCAAGATTCGAGACTGCGCGAAGGTTCCAAATTGATAATTAGTCTACAGCGTTGAGAGAAGCGAGCGCGTCGGCTGCAGAAAGTCGCTCTGAGGGCAGAAATTGCATCAATCCCTGTGTGATAGGCAAGAGAGATCTCAGGTCTGGATTAACCTTCAACTCAGTAGGTCGGCGGACTAACTTAGATTTCGCAGTATCGCTGGTTGGAATTGTGCGCCCCTCACTATCTTGAAATGCCTGCCATTATTAATCTCAGTCCATACATAGGCAGTTGTCCCACAAAATTGATGGATTGGGCGATGAGAACGGCATCATTTCCCGAATACTGAATGGGTTGGCTGAGAACATCAGTCAATATATTTGACATGGCAGTCAGCTGTCAGAATTGAAACCTCCAAGGAAACGCTGCCAGTCCGCCATAAGTCGACTCTATAATCGAATTTGCCACTGAAGGGAATTTCAGGAATCCTCAGATCAGCGGGTTGGGCGATCTCCTTCGGCTCCACACCATGGCTAAACGCCTCGGCCCAGTCCAGCAGTTGGATGTCCTCCTCGTCTTCGTCTAGCCAGCCGTCCCAAGCAGCTTTTACATCATTTCCTTTGGACAGGCAGAGCAAAGCTGCCCTGCGTCCGCGCCTAAAGACGTAGTTGAAGCAGGCACACCGATGATTCGAAAAAATTAGCATTTTTGCTGTAGACAACATCTGTGCCACTGATATTTTCACACCCCGTAAGTCGAGGTCCAACTTGGGAGTCTGGGAAGGACATCTCACCTCCATGGCTGAAGCCCGCTTCCTGTGCTGATGCCACAGCCTGCAGCAACTGTCTTGATATTCGAAGAATGGTTTGTGGCTCTAAGCGATCTTCTCCAGCCTGGAACTTAGCGATGACCGTGTCGATCGACGGCTCTAGAAGCTCAAAAATCAAGCAGCGATGGATGTCATTTGGACCTGAGTGTGTGAAAGAGTCAAGCACAAGTGGCACATTGTTCGATGCGTCATGTTTTTGCAAGGAGCGCTGAACTGACAGCTCACGAGATGAGCGTGAGCTGTCGGCAGTGGCTATCTTCAATGCCACCCACTGATGCAGCCTTGTAGTAATCAGCCCTCGATTGTACATACCACGTCGAAGCAATTCGCATACTCACGAAGCATCACTCGCTGACCAGACCATCGAGAATCCTCCCCATCCTACCTTGTGCGCTACTCTGTAGCGGCCGTCATGAAGGTATCGCCAAGAGAGACGGGATGATAGCCTCCCGGTCGGCAATTGACTAATGGCAATGTCTCAGCCAAGTTCTGCTAGGGCCGGGCGAATGTGAACAGTGGCTGGCTAGCTACGGCTGGTAAGTTCGCTAGTGTATAACCATTGTACGCCTCTTATTAGCCACTATTGGAAACAAAAACGCTAGTAGAATTAAACCAGGTTCTATATTGAGTGGGCGCTGTAGATTATATGGGTTATTATGCTGACTTTTTTCTTTCTTTGGTTTTTTTGAGAGCAATCTTACCCGCTTTCCCCCTCTTAGTGAAAGTAAAGTACATGTTTTCAGCTGTAGCGGGTGGTGGAGGAGGTGATTATCCATTCAAGAACTGGTCGGTTGCTAGCAACTTAAATAGGCAGCTTAATCCAACGGAGTGTCAAGGGAGAGCAAGCACTTGCAACTATAACACATTGCGCAACGGATTATGCTCAATGCTCTATTTACCTTAATGAGTCAGATTGGACCTCAGAGGTATAACTAACTCTCTCATACGTCCTGAGATCTAATTTATATAACAAATTCACTGACAGTTTTTTTCCAATACAGCGATCAGACTACATTATCCTTACAAGACAATGGCTTGGCCAAACAACAACGTCGCAAACATAATGCAGGGAGAAGCCGTTAGTAACGGAGGGTGGATTAGTGCTATTAGCACAGTATTTCCATGTCCCCAGTACCTCCTGGCCCCAGAGTTAAGAATGGCACCACGTCGGTTTGACTTTGCAGTCGTTGATGTAGGGAGAGAAGCAGCGTTTTTCGCGTTTGAGGGCAAGGGTACAAACTATAACTGGGATACCTTAGCAGCCGAAGTATTGCAATGCTGCCAAGCTATACGGCCACTTGGATACCATGGCTATACCTATGGAATGGGAGGCAGCGGTCCAAGATGCATAATCATTGAGTGGGATGGTGGTGCTCAGGTTAAGTACTTGTACGTAAATGGACAAGGTCAGCTGGCCAGGCGAGAGGACCTGCAGACGCTCCACATCACGAACGATCAAGCTTCAATTGTCTATATCCTACAGGAAATAAGGGATGCACACTGAAATTAGTAGTAAAAACGTATACATATATATACACACTATTGTAAGGCAAAAAGGTAGGGTTACAATTGCATAAGTAGTAGGCGCAAGCAAAAACTAATGCCTCGTCCGTTTAGGGGTTATGTATAAGAATTACATATACACAACGATTTATATTCAGGACGGATCCTAAGAATAAATAGGTATAAAGTAGATAAAAGCATAAAATAGGTTAGAGTTAATGTACTTTGACTTACTATACTTTTACACAAGCAATGTGACCAGATTGAGAGCTAAAATAACCATTTAGACACACCATTCTCCGGCCCAGTCGAAAATCCGACCTGTATTATATCCTAATTGTCGGTTTCCCCAAAATAGTATCGGCGCCTAGTAAATCTGGTTGGCGAGTACCAGTAGGGTCTATAGGTTTTGTGGAGGACTGGTCCCTCCTTGAGTATTCTTGGTCGCAAGGCAGCCCTGGAACTGCCCAATCAAGCTCTTTTACTAAGCCGGCAATATATTGCAATGTAATGGCTGTAATAGGTCAAGCTCCAGTCAGATAACTAAACCATCGACTAGTCGATGCTCTGTCAGTTACCTGGACACCGAAGGCACGGGCCAGATGTGATTACTCTACGTAACGAGAGACGGCGTGAGTGTACAAGAGCGAGCGCCATGGTCTTTGCCCCTCAAGCCCATTCCACCTGCTCTTTTCTGGCAGCGAATCGTGACCTCGTGCTCATCGACTGCTACCTCTGTGCCTTTCGACCAACAGGGAGCGGGATATTCCCTCTGTAATGATCTGTATGCAAATCTTCCGAGTCGATTGCTCATGACACCTAAGCCACTCAGTATCGCTGTGCGAGACTTTGAGAAAATGATTGATGGTCAGGCAATCAAGACTGATGATTATGAGAACGCGGCTTGGTATTGAAATCTTTGCATAGTGGGGGAAGAATTTCGCAAGAGGATTTGGTTGGTGCTTACGAGGCGCTTTCGAAGATGGTGGATGGCCAGGATCACAGGGGATTCCAAGGAATGATTGGTCGCATACGAACATTTGGACAAGCGGCATAACCAGTGGTTAACAACCGTCGCATTGACGAAGACTCCGGGAGGCCGCCAATTATTAGATGTAGTAATACAGAATGAACCGTTTATTAAGCTGGCGAGGGAGGCCTTGGCCCAACCGCCGGTGGCGGGTGAATAGTAAGATACTTTAAAGTAAGTATCTAATTACTAGCTAACACTGCGGACGGCCCAGCTGGTGAGCCTAGGAACGGCCCGCCACCCGCATTTGATTTTTGGAATCTCTGATACTTATTCTTGATTATTCTTGCTTTATACTTCCTTTTCCTTACCACCACTATTATAAAATAGCACAATATAATAGATAAATTGCCGACTCGTGAACAGAAAATATTAGGGGCACAAAGGCAATAAAATCAAGGCCCAGAAGACCGACGAAGGGCAAAGTCCAACGGGTCGAGGTATTAAAAGGGGTCATGAATCCATCGACCCCTCGATATTCCTCCGTTCTTGCTGTCTGCTTATCTTTTGCGACTGCTGAGATCCATTCAGGAGCCGTACCTTCATGCATCGAATCCGAAGCTTCGCCGCCAGGCGCAAAAATTGCACAAGATGCGCCAGGGCAATAAGCACATTGTGTTAGAGCGCAGCAAGAACACCGGCGACACTCCGGGCAAAAGCGCTATCTTCACAAAGGCGCGAAAAGGTCAGCTGCAAGGGATTCAGGCCAATTTCACTCCAACCTCGCAATTTTTACCTCTAACCTCCAGATTGGCTTTACCTCCCACTTCCCGATTGGTAACAATCGAACACCCGGGACTAGGACTCCGGGCATAAGAACGGGCTTATGGACGGGTAATGGACACTAAACATTAGCGACACTATTACTACTCCGTATTAATTCGGAGTGAACGTTTCAAATCTGATCAATGGGTCGAGGGGTGGTACTGGCCGGCTTTGTAACGGGGGCTTCTAGGCATGACGGAGACAGAGCTTTGCACCGGGACACCTCCCCCTATTGACTAAGCGCAGGACCGCACTTTACAATTTAAAAAAGAAAAACAACATATGTGCCGGATTCGATTGAGGTCGTGAACCTCTTGTAGTACCATTTGGGGGAACCGGTACTTCAGATGGTCCCTCATGGATTGAAGGCGAGCTGATGCGGCTTCCAAACGAGTAAAATCTCAATTCTGGACGGCCGTCTCCAAATCCGTCAAGAAGTGATATAAAAGCTCCCTAAGCTGGCGATCGCATGGAGTTATATAGCTTCGAGCTGCTAATGCAAAGGTTGAGTGGCTGTCCAAGGACAATCCCTTCACGTCACTACCTAGGAACCGGCAGGCCATCTTTGCGACCAACCCGGGACTAGAACTTCAAAAATCTTAGCTAGAACTTTACAGTTCAAAAACAAAAAAAATATGTGCCGGATTCGATTGTCCGGCAGACAATCATTGACTGTTACAAACTGCAGAAAATTTTGTCATTTTTAGTCACGTTGATGAAATGCCAAAATGAATTGACATTATGGTGAACATTGTTGTCAAACCTACGTGCAAGCACTTCGAGCATTGGACAGCCGTCTCGGTGCGGAATTCACCAGAAACCACCCTTTCGTACTTTTCTTTGTGATGCTATTTCTCACGGAACACGCCGGGTAAGACATATTATGCGCGACGTACTTATATCAATAAAAATGGACAAACGTGACGTCTCTCCACAGGGACAGACTCAGCCAAGTATTAAAGTCCCCCTCCGTCCGCGTCTGCACTGCTCAATCGCCCTAATGGACGCGACGAACCGAGCCAGCGCCCGGGACGGATGCAACAGTGCGAAAAGCCGGATCCGACCAAGTGCGTCGTCCAATGGAGCGTACGGAAACTACAGCCACCGGCGGCAGTAGTGTCGCCTGTGTCTTTGCCCTTCATCAGCAGCCCATGTCTGTTCGTTCGTCCGGACGCTCAACACCGGAGCCTTCCACCACATATTCGCCACTATCAACACAACAACACACTTGACGGCACGATTTGCTGCCCAAATCGGCTTGGTCAGACGGTACTCCGGCTCCATAGCGCTCAGGGGCTTTGCGCTGGCGCTTGTCCGTGGCTCCCGGCTTATCGACCTCGGAATAGGCCAGCTGCGCGCTTAGACGTCAGAACGGCAATAAAGCCGCCTAGGTATAACTAAGACTATCGGGCTAGTTCTGCTTAATAATCTATAGCTTTAAGCTATTTGCTAAGGCGGTTATGCTTAGCGGACTATTAATAAGTTTATAAATATACTTATTTATACTCTTACTAAAGTTAATTAAAGGGTAGTATTTATTAAGCAGGGTAAGCTAGGTTAAGGGGGGGCTAAAGATAATATAGTGCGTAACTAGCTGTTTAAGACCCTATTTATTAGCCGCGGTCTTGTGGCAAGCCGTAAGGAGATTAGCAAGGGTGGCTTTACCTTATAACTCTTCTTTAAAGGGTTAACTTATTCCTAACGGTGAAGAAATACATTATTGGTGTAAGAGCTATTCAGGGGACATCCAGGCAGGGATCGGTCAAGGGACTTCTCTTGCTAGCAATGAGTGCCAAGTCGCATGTGCACGCTCAATGAGCAGCGAGGCGGCCAGCTGGGCGCCTCGGGGGAAAGCCCGTCCTCCACACCCAAGCGCGCACGACATGGGGACGACGTGGCAGGAAAACTCTTGTGGAAAGCCCGTGCGGTGAATGTACACCGAGCTTTTTCCCTCGGGGCTGCTTTGGTGGGTGCTAGAGTTGGAGAATGGAAAAGCCTGGATGCGGCAGCAGGGTCTGACCGGCTGGCTGGCTACTTAGCTGGCTGGTGCTTTTCGGCGGCGGAGGGGGAACCAAAGGCAGGGCGGGCGGGAGAGGGATTGGCGCGCGCCGCTTCACGCAGGCGCACGAAGGCTCTCTAAGCCGTTTCGCACGCCGGCGTGAAGACGGCGGTTTTGCCCGCAGTGTCTTTAGACTTCTTAGTCTTCTCGGTAATAATATGCTTATTATTAACGCGTATTTTTGCTAGTTTTTTTCGCTTAGTGGCGGAGTCTTGGGTTAGCCGTATATAGGTATAGCTGCTACATACATTATCGCCGTTTCTGGCGACACGCTAGATGGGAGGCGCCCTGGCTGGGGCTTGCAGTCGGGGTGGCCGTGGGTGTGTCCGTCATCCTTATATGGCGTATATACATAGTTAACCTCTTGGCCGACGTCGTTTCCCTTGTCAGAAGAATCGCCTTCAACGGCGTAATACCCCATAATGCGATTCGGCCACGGTCCGGGTGGAGGCGGGGGAGGTGGGCCAGTGGCAGCAGACATGATTGACTCGTATTGTTTCAAAGTGCTTCCTGCTTCCTGCTTCCTCACTCGTGCCATTGCTGAGTGGTGGTACCAACCCGCTTCAAAATCTGTGCTCAGGCGAATAACGCTGCGAGATTGAATCACTTGAAAACGTTGACGCGTTTCAATTGGCCTGTAAGAACTCGTCATGTATATATTCAAGAAAGCTCAGCTAGTAGAGATAGCTAATAGATCAACAGACGAGGTCTGCGCGTGTGAAAAAACAAATTGTGCAAGGAGATTTCGTGTCTTCGAGGCTATCCATTTGACACTCAATCTACAGGTTGATGGTGAAAGATTCGGTGAGAGGCTGGTTGATGATGGTAACGGAGCTCCCGTTCTTGGTGCTGCCGCTGGGCACTCCCAGCAGTGTGACCCTGGCCAGCTTGACCGTGGTCCTGTATCCAAAAGTTCCCCTCGCCACGAGCTTCCTGTTCCTGTGCCGGTATTCAAACTCAATCTCCGACGTGGCATTGGGGTGCAGGCTTTCGCCGTCGTCTAGGTACAGTCTGCCCTTGGCGGTGCCGTTCTTCCCGACCGGCACGAGGAGCTCAAAGTCCTGCTCGCGCAAGTCGGCCGTCGTCATGGCCGACTTGACGCGGAGGGGCACGATGACGCCGCCGCGGAGGAACAGCGGAATATCGGTAATCGTCTGACCCGTCTTCTTGATGCTGCGCCCCTGGCCGATGATTCGCTCGTGCGTGTAAAAGTCGTAGAACAGGTCCTTGGGCAGGTAGACGTCCACGCTGGTGGCGCCTGGTCTCGTCACTGGCGCGACGAGGACTGACGGGCCCCAGAAGAACTGTTGCTCCAGACCAAAAGTCTTGTTGTCTTGGGGGTAGAGGTAGAAGACGGGGTTGATGGCCGGGGTGCCGTCACGGCTCTGCTGCATCATGGCGGTGTAGAAGTAGTCGAGGAGCCGGTACCGGATGTCAATAGCCTTTCGCGCGGCCTCGGTGACGGATTTCCATCGGTAAAACTCCTGGGCTTTCTCGTTCTCTGCGTTGTGGTTGCGGTAGAAGGGCTGGAAAGCCCCCAGCATCGCCCACCGTGCACACAGTTCCTCAGTCACCCCGCCGTTGAAGCCGCAGACGTCGGATCCAACCATCGAGATCTGGAAAATGGCATTGAATTGCATCATGCCGCGTATGCTCAGCAGGTAGTGGAACCAGGTCGAGTCGTTGTCTCCCAGCCAGTGGGAGACGTGAGAGCCGGCACCGGCAAAGGTAGACCGAGTGATGACGAGCGGGCGCTTTGTGGGCCGACGCGCCAACATGGCTTGGCGAGATGCCGCCGACATCATGGTTCCGTAGAGATTGTGAGTATCGTAGAGAGTGAGCCCGTTTTTATGCGTCAAGCTGGTGTTGATGCTCTTTTGTGGCAGGGGCCCCCAAGTATTCTTGATGCTGTAGGGCGGGCTGATCAGTTTCCGGCCGGAAAGACCGTACCATTTGGACAGACTGGTAGCAACGGTTCCGGCTGTTTGCGCGTTGACGGGGGTCAGTTGGGCATTGTGTACGACGCCGGCCTCCTCGGGAACTGACAAGCGATGCTCCGAGTCCAGGCGCTTGCAGTTTGTTCCGGCGGGCTGAAAAGCGCAGGGCCAGCCGGGTAGCGCCCGTGGCGGTGCGCGAACCGGTGGTGCAGGTGGCGGATAGCCCTTTGCAGCCGCGACGGGGTCAAGGCAGGGGAACTCGCAGAAGTTGGATGGCTCGTTCATGTCGATCCACAGAAAGTCGATGTCGACGCCCTTCTCCGGGGAGAAGAACTTGATGAATTCCGATGTCCAGTAGTCTTGAGCATCCGGGGAGAACCAGTCGGGGAAGGCGGCCAGTCCCGGCCAGACGACGCCGTGGAATGTCTGATCTGTTGAGTTGAGGAGGAAAATGTCTTTTTCGACGCCTCTCTGGAAGGGAGGGTAGTTCTTGGCCGCAACCGCAGGATCAACCATGAGGACGAATTTCTGCTTGTTTGCGTGCAGGTGGGCCACGAGCTCGCGCATCTTGTCGAGAGGAAACCTCTCGGGGTCAAGAGAAAAGATCTGCACCCTCGTCAGTCATAAACACTCGGTGTTGCGCGCGAGAGCCACTCACGGCACGGCCTTCCATGTAGTCAATGTCGATCCACATGGTTTCGAGGGGTATCTCGGCTTTGCTGTAATTGTACACAACCTCGGCCACGTCGAATACATCCTGGTAGCCCCATCTACAGTTGTGGAAGCCCAGCCCAGAGTACGGCACTGTCACGGGCAATCCGGCAATCTCGGCGTACTGCTTGGCCACGTCGATGGGCGTCGGGCCGGCCATGAAGTAAAAGTCAAATACGCCGCCGATGATGTTGTACTCAAGATAGCGCCGCGTCTTTTCCTTGTCCAGCTTAATGTCCATTCCATTAGAATTGAGCAGGAAGACCCCGTGGGACCCCGTAACTCGATGTTCCACGTAGTTGGGATGGCTGCCGTATAGATTAGCGTTGAGTGGAAGAGACGGCACATCTGCATTCCAGATGGTAATGGTGTGGCCTTCAGTCTTCAGGCGGAACGAGTCGGAATGCTCTCCGAACCCGTAGATATTAGCATTGGTGGGAAGGTGGGTTCGCATGCGAAGGTACTGGTCCTCAAAGACAAGCCCTGCCGCGGAGGAGTCAAAGAGAACCTCGGAATTCTCAGTGCGAGTGATTTGGAAAGAAAATGGGTCTTCCGTATAATTAAACCCCAAAGCAGCCTCTTTGAAGCCCGTTGAGGGATGGGCAGTTCCGGGTCGTGGAAACACAGACTCCGGAACCTGATAAACATGCTCGGCAGCATCATATATCTTGACATGGATCCTAGATGCTGTATTGCCCGCGTCAGTCAGTCACTCGCCGCCGGCGGTCGTTCTCATCGACTTACGCGTTTCTACATCGACTTGAAGCCGCAAGTCGTCCAAGTCTTTGCCGTACGCATTGCAGCGGGGGCCCGCGATATGCAAGTCGGCGCTGAGTCCGTTGGCTGTTGCTTTGATGTTGGCCGCCCTGTAACCGGGACATTTTGACAGCGCCTCAGCATGGTCGGCCGCGGACGAACCGAGCCCCGCAAGCGCCAGAAGCGTCAGCAGACTGTATAGAACCATGTTTCCGACTCCTCTCTAGGTCTAAGAACCGTCCGGGCCGCTGTCGAGACGGCGGAAAGCCCAGTTTTAAAGTTGTTCAGTGCTCGGCTGCGCACGTGACTCGGGCGGGGGAAACGAGAGAAATCTGAGGTTGCACTGTCTCTGCCCTTGACGCCGGCCGATGTTGAGAGAGAAAATAAAAAACGCTTGGATGTGAAATATGGATAAACGAACGTGAAGGCCCGAATGCGCCGGGCGAAAGAGGAAAGAGGCTGCGGGAAATCAGACGAGAAGAGCACGTCTGTAGATTGACCCCACCAGATCTGTACCAGATCGACAGCCCTTGGTGGTCCGGTAATTGGGAGAGGCGGCCCCTGTTCCCCCGCTGACGCTAGGCGTCCGAGGGGTGGCGGGGTAAACCCATAATATGCCCGCCACTGTTGCTATTTTTTTTCTCGTTGTTTCGTCGTACCTCTTTGAGAATTCTTCCGAGAAATTCATCCTGTCGAGTGATCCGTCAACCCGCGCCTACCCTTCGCGAAGCCTATTTAATTGACAGCAGCATCTTTGCGGTGAGCCGGCGATCGGACTGACACGCAGCCACCCACGTCACGGCCCATGTGTTCCAGGTGGAGACGCGTCGGCTCGCACGAGAGAAAGCCTGTGCCCGGCCGCCCACAGATGGCAGATTTGATGTCTTTCGCCGACGTGACGAAATGCACGGACAGCGCCGCCTTTCTGGTCCGCAGCCGCTGCCCGAAGGATAATCCAATCGAGATTCTCGAATGCCCCGTGACAGTGTGTTGGGACTCCGGGCCCATTGCACAACAGCCGAGCATGACGACGTCTGCTGAACAAGTCGAAATGTAGCTCCCAAATGGCCTTCAGTTTTGTCGGCCAATGAAACGTCAGCGACTGTCAGCAAGCTCTGCCGTGAACACAGACCCCGAGCTGCACATGCTCTTTTTAAACCCCCAAAGTACAAACGAGACAAAGCGCGCAAGGCATCAGGTCAGGAGAGTCAAAATAAATGTTCATGCATAGAGTCCGCTTGGATGCCTCTTCAAGCAGCGTACCAGTGCGCTCCTGTTTCCTAACTGTTGCCCTCGGTGTGCTGCGCCATCTCATAATTGATGAGCATAGACTCGCAGTCCCGACCTGGACAAGCTGGCTTCCTAGCACTGCTCTCGCTCTGGCGTCGCCAGATTCGTTCTGGGACAGCCACGTCCCGGAGCCACAAGTGCCATGTCCTCTTTGCAGCTGCCATTTGCCGGCAGGGCCAGAAGCGGTACCGGAACCTGATGATGCAGTTTGTATCTGTGTCGCCGGGATAGTCATTCGGGCTTCCACGGACGACGCCCGATCGGGCTTGACGGGACCTCGACTTTATTCTATCAAGGTACTTAAGTATACATGCCCAGTCAAGCCATGAAGTGAAATTGGACGGACAGGGCCACGCTACCTCTCCCCCATAGTCTTTGGTGGCCAAGGCATAGGGCGGCTGACCCGAAGGATTCGCGCCGAGGTAAAGGATGTTGACTTGCCTAACCAGCTCAGGCAATCGGACTTTCGCAGATCAAAATGCGGTCTCTTCCTCACTCGTATATGCACATGAATGGGTCCTGCGCCGTTGCCCAAGGCCTGCTTCGATGAGCAAAAGCATCGGCTTAGCGGCGGGAGAGTCCGCCTCATGTTCCACGAGTACCTATGGCTGAATCTGATTCGCGCTCACCATTTCACTCCCGGCACACAGTGGCATCGGTTGGGTCACATTCAGGCACCATAGACAAGCCGCGCTTTGTATACTGAGACGTTATTATCTAGGGTGTGATTTTGGTTGGCGCGTTTCCTGTTGGCGTGTTTGCCATGCCGGCAAGCAACATGTCGCTGGACGATGGCTTGCCTCGCCCCTCTTTTACGCTCACCAATGTTGGCTTCACTTTTGATGTGCTTGCACTCTTGGAAACCTCGACCTCCGCTCACCCTCGATCTCCACCCAGACGACCAACCATCGCAGCTCCAGGTCTCTCACTGCTTGACCGTGCTATCTTTTCTTCCCTTTCCCTCTCTTTGCTATAATTTCCCTGTTTCTTCAATATTGCCTTTTCAATTGTCTACGTCCAGTATAGACAGACTGCAGGAAAAGGAATGAACAATGAGGTCCCAGCGACAGAGGCAACAGCGTCTGAAGATGAGTGCAGACGCTGAAGCGATGCCGTGCAATAGCGGACCTCCAACTCTCGGCTTCTCATACCCGTCGTGTATTGGCACCCGAACTCTACAGATTGCAGTGATTCTACTCTGAACCTGGTCAATCACGACACGCACTTGCCATTGCATGCCCAGCCACTCGCATGTAAATTGTCAACGTGCAGCTGCGAGTTTTTTTTTTTTTTTCTTCTTGGCCGGGTAGAAGATGCGGCTCAGGAGAGAAAGGGACTACAGCTAGCAACCGACCTCTCTTTGTCAACTACTAGGTACTTAGTACCTAATGTCAGTCCTGCATTGCCTTTCACCACGACAACCGTGTCTGCCTCGGGAAGAAGCTGGCTAGTCCAAAGCCAAAAGACGCCCAATGCTCCGACTACCTCGGCGATAGTCGACGCCGTCGCTGGAACAAGCCAGCCACGCGCTCACGGTGTACAATTCAAACTCTCTCAACGGCTCTGGTCTAAAGGTCCAATGCCAAGCAAACCTCATCCAGTTTCTGGCTGATGAACGTCGAGAAACTTCAGTGCCACGTCGTCATGTGAGACACGGGCATTTCCAGTCACGACCCTCGTGGCCAAATGTGCGTGCACAGGGACGGGGACCACACTACGGACCATGTTTTATCACTCCGCCACCTTCGATCAAACCTTTCTTCCCATCTTGAAAATACACACGGTACGCAGGACTTGTCACTCCGCCTCTGTACCTCATGGGGCTTTACATTTGCATTCCATGCTCCCAAAAAAAACTCAGCACGACTGACCTCGGGGAGCGTCTTACCCGCATATGATGTGCGGTGAAATTGAGTCTCGTCGGCAAGTGCTCGATGAATTGACATAATTCTACGTCATCCTCATTTGCAAGTCATCTGAGGATCCACAAAATACTTTCCTCACACCTGCCTCAAAGGGAAACCAGCCACCCGCGTGGCCCGCGCTTGCCAAGAAAAGTACTTGAACAAATAAAACAAATAAAGGCCCGTCGTCAGACAGGTCCCGCTTCACCCCCGCGGAGCTCCTCTCCAAGTTCAACACCTGAAACCTGGGGAATCACTTGGCGCTGCAAGTCTGGCCTGACTGCCTTCGGGCCAGATGGTTTTGCGGAGTAAGAATGATGAGTATTGTTTTTTTGTAAACTGGTCACTGTCATCGTTTTCGGTGGTGTGCCAGGCCCGGAGCGGAGTTACCGGTCGGACGAGGAGAAATCGGAGTCTGCGGCTGAGGGCAGCGTCCTCCCAGAATCGAGGGAACATGGGCATGCAGCCCACCATAATGGTTCCCCATGAGCTCAACAAACCTGTCAAGGCACGTCAGTCAGTCGAAGGCCCTCTTCCGGGAGGTTGGCCTTTGCACAGCGGAGAGACTCACGTCCAGAGTCCAGCCCTCCCCATTTTCGTGTTGATGTCGTCGTCTGTCAGAAGCGGTACTCGACACGCAGCGCCAAACACAGCAACAATGCACGTACTGGACCGAAAGGATAATTCACCCCTCGCTCGATCATCCGTTCAGCCAACGCGTAAGGCGAGAGAAGAGGAAGAGATAATGGTGCACTTACAAGACGCCCACATCGAAGACGGCCATGACACCTAATTTCCGCTTCAGCGGCATTTGCAGGTGCCAGATTGCCCAGATTGGCACGGCCAGAATGCCCAGATCGAGGAGCAGGTTAATGACGCCGACCACGACAATGGTCGACATGGTGTCGATGCAGTGCCCGCCCTGCATGTCCGGGTTCCATATCTTTTCTCGCGGCACGCAGGAAAAGGTAAAGGCAAAGAATGTGGCCGTGTAGTACGTGATGGTAACGGCGATGAGGATGTTGAGCGCCCATCTCACGACGACGCCGCCGCCGCAGTTCCTGCTGCTACTACTAGATGAGGAGGCGGCGGAGGAGGAGCTGGACCATTGCCAGGGGCTGAAGACGCGTTGCAGCTGCATGCACACTAAGTATTTGGCCAGGCCCATCGCCGGAGGATAGGGCATGAGGATGACGTTGATGAGCTGCGGCTGGTCAGTCTTGCAGTCTATGAGCATCGTGTTCCCTGTGGTCTCTTTTCTCCGTCTTTCTTCTTTCTTGCTTTCTATCTTTCTCTTCCTCCTCGCCCCTCTTTGATCGCTTTACTTTGTTTCCTTTTCACGAAAGAGTGATACAGTGACAGCCAGTGAGCGAAGAAAAAGAAGCGTGGTAACGAAATAAGGCACTGCAGCAGTCGCGGACGTACATAGAGGTGACTGGGCATGTCCACGAGCCGTGAGTTCCACGCATGGCGCGTGAGCCCTCGAGACGATGCGTAGATGCACACGGACCCCCACGGTGCAAAGCTGGCCTGATCAAAGCCCCCCTCTTTAGCTGCATTCACTAACACGACTGATTGTCGGAATTTTGCTGCGGAGCGAGGCAAATCTTACCAGCGCGAGCATCGCCACATCTACCGCTCATCACAAGTCAGTCGGCGGTACCCAAAGGAACAAACACTTTAAAATGCACAGAAGCCATGGATGAAGGAAAAAGTGCGGACATGTTCATGGCAGCTATACCAGTACAGCAGAGTCGAGATAAGACGCACAGAAGCCATGGATGAGGAGCAAGTACTGACATGGCAATGGATGCCACAGCAGTTATTGGGACCAGAGAAGACGACGCACAAAAGTCACGGGTGGTGGAAAGCAGTCGCAGCCCCGCGCCAGCACAGGAGAATGGAGAAGAGGACGTACAGTCTTGGTGCCTCACGTCCTTCATGACAAAAGCCTTGGTGTAGGTGCGTGCCCCGACCGCCAGCGCCGACTATACATGCATTCAGGGACGGCGGATCGATGAAAGTTGGGTGTGCTTCCGGGCGGCAGCGCCACAGCCGGCGCGTTCACTTGGCCACCACCATGATCAAATCCGCTGGCAGTATGTGTCTTGTGTAATGTCTTGCCACCACGTGTGCAGAGGTCGTGTGGGAAGTTGCATCTCAGACCACGGGACTGAGCGTTGTACTTGGAACGGGCAGAAAGGTGATCAGCGGAAAAACAAGGCAAAGAAAAAGGAAGAGGAGAAGGAAAAAGGAAAAAGGAAAGAAGAGGAGGAATGCGGCAGCGTGATGGAGATGTACAGCGACACTCAACCAGTAATCACATCGACAGGTCCTGGTCACGGGAGGGACTATATGACCGCTGACCTCTTGGTCAATTGCGCCCGCCCGCGGCGCCGCTCTGCCCTGATCGTCCCGTCGTCGAGGCTTGCCGGTGCAAGTATAGAAACGGCGAGCACAACAGTCTGAGCCTCAGACTTGGCCTAGGTCTGACTGGATGACTGACGGACTGACTGGCGGACTGACGGACGTGACTACCGTCATCTTCCACCAAAAGTAGTAGAAACCCCAAAGCGGGGCATACAACACGCACTCACTCGCGCGCTCGCGCCGAATTGCGAAGGCAGCCCACCCCCAGCAACGTAGCTACACGCCCGAGATATCCTCATTGGTCCACGACAGCCGCGATGCTGGTCCGCCTCGGACCCCCAACCACATCACGTAGGCCTCTTCCGCAAACATGAGCCGAACAGACAATCAGCCTAGCCTTGCTGTGATTCTGATGTGTTTGAGGCTGTTTTCACATGGTGGTCAGGCTGCGCCGGTGCCTGTGCCGGTGCCAGATGGCTCAGTCTGGGGAATGCCCGAGGCCCCTTGCCTGACGAGGTCGCTCGAAGTGAGACACGGCCACCAAGAGGATATCGCCGCGTACATATGCAAGGGCACGAAGGATGCATACTTGGGATGAACACCGAGTTCCCGGTAGGTACCAGGTGAGTACCTAGATAGATATTGTAGGCGATCAAGTTGGAAGAGGTGCCCCGCTGCCGCTTGCGTGGACAGGACGTAGATGCCTTCCCTCCGCCTGCCTCCTGCCTCTTGGGAAGTTGGAAGAGGTGCCGCGCTGCCGCTGGCGTCGGGGTGATTGTCGCCCGGCTGACTCGAATGCGGGGTGATTCACCGCTTGGAGCGCGCGGGGGCGCTGACGCTGACGCGGGTGTTGACGACAACATGACACGACAATTCTGGACCAAGACTGCGGAGCGGACGCTCGGAGCGTGCGCCGACAACGCGAGGAATCATCACTCCGCCGACTCGGCGCGGCGGCAGTTCAAGTCCCGATATGTATCCAATTACGGCATTATATCCGCGGCTGGTGCACGTTCCTGCACCACGACCCGTTTCCGCTCGGCCGTTGCCCGTTCAAGACTGCTTCGTCTCACCTCACCTGGCTACATAACCACCAGAGAAAGAATACCAAGATGAACGTCTCACCAGCGACAATTGCAGGGGCGTGCCCTCCCAGACAGACGAAGCTTCTCGCAATCCTCGCAATCGTCCGGCCCGGCTCTTGACTGATCATCTCATACTTGTACGAACTGGCCTCGGCTGCTAGCAAGCTCACCGTCCGCATAACCCGGCCCGAGGATAGATACGGACATGGTCCAGGCGCTCACTCGCGAGTCGCTCAATTCGAGTCTGCAAACGAGGACTCATCGTCCCTCCTCATATTACGTCAGGCAGCAAACATCTGCTTTCATTACACAACTACGCAGCAGCTGCCATCCTCGGCGCCGGCTGTTCCTCTGCTTCGGAAGCAGACGAACGTTGCCGCTTCTCAGCAACATCCTTCACGACCGAGTCGGCGGCAATGAACCCATGGGTCATGGCCGGACCAATCGTCGATCCTGGTCCCAGGTACTTCCGTCCCATTACGGATGCCGCCGTGTTGCCGATGGCGAAAAGTCCAGGGATCGGCGAGCCTTGCGTGGTCACGACTCGCTGGTTCTCATCCGTCAACAGGCCGCCCTTGGTTCCCAGATCGCCCGGCCACACGGCAAAGGCGTAGTATGGGGCCTTTTCAAGAGGGCCCATGTTGGGGTTAGGTTTGCATTTGGGGTCCCCGAAATAGTTGTCATACGCGTTGTTGCCCTTGCCGAAATCAGCATCGACGCCGCTACTACACATGCCGTTGTACTTCTTGACGGTGGCTTGCAGGCCAGCCGCATCGACTCCGATCTGCCCGGCCAGGCCTTCGAGTGTATGATCCATAAACATGTTTTTGGAAGCCAGGGCCTTTTTGGGTAACATGCGCGGGAACAGGCCGCTGAGTATGTATTTGTTCCGGTGATTCGTGTCCACGATGAGCCACGCAGGGATTGCACTGACGACCTTGTTTCGTGCGTACTGGTCATGCCCCGCGTCGGTATACGATTGAGCCTCGTTCATGAATCGATTGCCGCTGGCATCAACTATCATGCTGTGCGGCCGAGCACGTTCAGACAAGGTGAAGTAAACCTTGCCCGTTGTGGGATCGATTATGGTCGGCCCCCACCACGCGTCGTCGAGGAGCGCCGTTGCTGCGCCCATCTTCATGCCCAGCGAGATTGCATCGCCTGTGTCGCCCGGTCGGCTCGATGTCCAACTGACACTGGCAGGGCTTGGCCCGTACTTCTCACGCATCTCCTTGTTCTGCGCAAAACCGCCGGCTGCCAAAACCACGCCACCAGAGGCTGTGATCGTTTGGACACCGTTGCTGGTCGTGAGCCTGGCTCCAACGACACCACCGCTCTCATCGCGAATAATATCAGTAAGGGCCGTCTCGGGTCGGATGTCGGTGCCGTTTTCGAGGTTCAGGTGCAGGAGTCGAGCCACCAGACCCTGACCCATGCTGGCGAGCTTCTGCCCCATCAAGGCCCTAGCAGCCAGCTTTAAGACCATGAACCCGGATTTCAAAAAGGCCGAAGGTGACGACATCACTCGCATGATGATTTCAGCATCTTCGACGAGGATGGCAAGCGGCACGGTGGGCGGAGGCAGGCGATACTGCCAAGCCTTGAGTTTTCTCATATCAAAGGGCAGCGTCTCGATCGCCCGCCCTCCTCCGCGGCCTATAGCGCCCTCTAAATATGGATAATAGTCGGGGTATCCCTTGGTCAAGTGAAACAGGCAACCGAGCTCCTGAAGGAACTGGACCATCCGCGGGCCGTTGTGGAGGAAGGCTCGCCTCCTTTCCAGCGATGAAGCGGCGCCTACATCGCCAACTGCTTGCTCGAAATATTTCAGGGCAGCCTCTTCAGAGTCCTTTACGCCGGCAGCCTGGGAAACTGGATTACAGGGAATCCATAGCCCACCACCAGAGATGGCCGATGTCCCGCCAACCTCCTTCTCTTTCTCGGCGATTATAACGCGAAGACCATGAGAGCGAGCTCTCAAAGCAGCGGTCATGGCGCCGGCGCCAGAACCGATGATCAGCAGGTCTGTCTCTTCAGGAGGGGCAGCCGCGGTCGTTGTCGATGCAGCACGGCGAAGGCTCGGTGCTGTCTGCACAAGGCAATATCCGGGAACCCATCGTCCTGACCGAGACATGTATCGTAAGCCGTTCACGGAGGAGAATCCGCCTCTCATCATGTACCGCTTGCAATGGTACATGTTTCTTTTCTTCCCCCGCACCTTCTTTGTAGTGTGTTCGACTTGTTTACCTTGCCAATACTGACGACAGAGTGTTGAGCAAAACAACAAAGAGCGGTCGCTGACGTGAGAGGGTGATTAGCAAACGAACTCGAGCAATCTCTATTGAGCAGCAAGCAAAATCAGCGACCGAAATTAAGGGACAAAAGGCTGAGGAATCTCGGATAGCTGAGAGCCAGTGGATGATTGGGGGAATGGATACTTACCTCGATGGTCGATGGTCGATGGTCTTCCTCAGGGAGCCTTGAAAGAAACAATGGGGCTGTTCGTCTCATGTCAATGGGAAGAGGAGCCATCGATTGGTCTGCTCTCATCATTCCCATGGGCACATGCAATAACCCATACGACTATTGTAGCGCCAGCTGTCAGGCAACTGAGACTTTGTGTTCCCCTGCTTGAGCAGCAGTGACACTTTGGCGGGCTAGTTTTCGAGCCCTTATTGGGCCGAAAAAAGACAGATGCTCACATGAGGGAGCAATGCAGCTCAGCTCACATCTGCCAGGTAGTCATTCGCCAATCCGGTCAAGGACTTTGGCCTATCTCGCCTCTTGACCAGCGCCACACACCCGTTTGAGCATGTCCGATTCCTTTTCTACGCCATTGTCTCACTGCGCAACCGGCAGTGGTACCGGCATCCACGGATTACATACGGGGTTCTTAAGTCAAATCCTGAATGGCTAAAGATGGGGCTGCATCACCAGCCGCGATCTGTGCTCCACTCTGTACCACTCACTCACTGAAGCGGGCAAGTGGCAAGGGAAAAAAGCCTTTAGAATGTGCCATGTTATTTGTCTTACAAAAGGGACGCAAACAACCCCGTCTTCGCATCACTGAGGGCGTTGAATCTTGAGGCGATGCTTGGCCGCATCACAAGATGCTAGAGACGCCCGCAGAGATTCGTCCTCTTATACCGTCTTGCTCGGCATGACGTGCCACTGAAGCAGCGCTGTCATTCCTATCCTGCCATGCTTCGACGGACCCTGCACAGGAACGGCTGATGGCTGGCTCGAGTGCAACACATCGACTGTGGCAATTGGCAGGGAATACTGCGTCTTATCTCGCCACCACATACCGCTTGTCAGTCACTTCTTCTGCAACCCCATTGTCTCGGCTGCTCGGAAACGAGAGTGTTGCGTTGGCCCGAGCCGTATTTCCGAGGCTCGCGTCGCTTTGCCGAGTACATAGTCAAGGGCTGCATCGAATCTTGGTGTAGAGTGTAGATCAAAGAGAATCGTCGCTTTTCAGATGGAGCTGCTCCATTCATGCATACTTGCGAATCGAGCCTGTCACAACCTCGAAGCCCAGGACAGGACGTCCAGGGATGGCGCGGGAAACATTTTTTTTCTGCTGTCGCTCAGCCGTTGACACTTTTGTCAGGTGGTACTAAGTGGATACTCACCAGTGGACGCGATTATCGATCGACTCTGCAGATTCCTTTTGGAAACGTGATTTCGGATACTCCCAGCGCCACTCTCTGAACGTCGCTGCGCTTCACTTGCAACGCAGCTCACCGCGCTTTGAAGGCTGTGGTTCAGGGAAATCAGATCATATTCTGCCAGTCCTGATTTTAATCATAGAGGCGGGTATCGGCACTTTTTTTTCTCAGAGCAGTGTTTGTTCCTGAGGATTTGAAGGAAATTTACCATACCCCCCCCTGTTTTAAATGTTTCAAGCGAGCAGGGGCCGCGTAGGATGCCTGCAAAAGGTACAGCACGCAGCAATTCTGGTTTTTTCAAACCTCGATTATGAGTAACGGTTGAAAATATCATTACAGCCAGTCTGATTTGATTGTGTCTTCGAAGCCCGCCGCGAGGTCTGCCGCGACGCGTTGTCCTTTGAAGCCGGCCACAACGGCTGTAAAGACGGCTGCGACGAGGACTGCAACGACGGACGACGGCTGCTGCGAGGATCACTGCGAGGGTCGCTGCGAGGGCCATCGCGATGTTTGTGGTAGCCTGGACGCCCATAACAAGACCCGTGAGGAGGCCTGCAATGAGGGCTTGGGCGATGAAATTGTTGAGGCGTTCAACAAGGATTTGGCGGCACAAAGTGGTTCCCCCGCTTTGATGCTGTGCGTCAAGCACCACGGGCCGTCAATTTGATTGTCAATCTGATATCCGTGCATCAAGGCCTTATCAGTCGGAAGCGACCGACGTTGATCGTTTTCTCCGCCGTAAGTGGATCAGAGGATAGATGTTGAGAATTGCAGCCGCCATCATGAACACGCCCGCAAAGACTTGGAGACGCCAGGCGTTCGAGCCGGCAGAGTTTGGATCGTAGATGGCGCCACCAATCGGAGCGCCAATGAGCATCCCAAGACCAACCCAGCTCCAATACATGCCTGTCCGGGCTCCCAGGACGTTTAAAGATGGGCACAGCAGAGGCACGATGGCTCCAGGGAGCGTCACCAGAATACCAGACACCATACCCCAAAAGACGGTCCAGACGACAGTCCCAGCGACCGTATCAACTGGAATCCAGCAAAAGAGCAGAAAGGATCCTCCTACGAGAGACAATGTGACGGTCTCCGTCGGGCCGAAGACAGCGGCGGCGAGCCCAGCTGCCAGTCTGCCAACGATGGACACGCCGTTCAATATGGAAATCAGATCGATGGTGAGGTCAGGATCAATGGAAGGGACCCGAGCTTTTGTGAGAAGCGGCAGATACAGTAGAGGTATGTAAAACCCGGTCGCACTGAACACTGAAGCCACAGAAAGCATCATGAACGGCGGATCAGTCAGGGCCGACAGATCAAAGAAGCGTCGAATGATGGGAGCAGCCGCGTCTTTGCGCCGCGATTGCAGGATCACGGGGTACGAAAGAAGATAGAGCCCCAGCACGAGATATGCCAGAGACCGCACAGCGCTTGGAAACCCGTGTTTGGACAAGACAGCCCGAAACATGATTGGGAATACAATGCCGCCTACAATCTGGATCAGAAGCAGAGGGGTGATTGAGACTATGGCTTTCACTTACCCACGCAGCTGCCACACGCCATGAGACCCATGGCCTTGGCACGGGTAGCGGGACTTGGCAGGCACCTTGCAGCTGCTGAGACACTCGGCGTGAAGACAATGCCAGCGCCAACGCCGATGCAGATGCTGTGGCACAGAAAAAGCTGATAGTACTCCTTGCAGAGGCTGAGCATGAACAATCCAAAGACTTGCAAAAGACTGCCGGCCAGGAGGAGAGCTGTGTAGTAGCCGCGATCAAAAAGCGGTCCAGTCACCAGGCCCGTAACGAAAACCAAAAATGCGCAAGTTGTCGAGATCCAAGAGATAGTTGAGCTCGGTCGGTCCTTGACTAGAGACAATTTGTAGTACGTCTGGAAAGCACCCGAGGTGAGGAGAAATCCCCTTCAGAGACGCAAGGTTAGCATCTGCTCGCGGAGAGGAGCAGCGTGGACGGCACATACCAAGTATTGGTGAAGACGATGAATGTGCTCAGAATCTGGAGCCACCGGTAGCGATTGCTGCTTGGTGGGGCAGGCCTTGGCTCGCCATCGTCTGTGATGCTCGCATCGTCCACGGCAGCAATTACCGCCGGCTTGAGTTCGAGGTTGGTTGTTGCTGAGCCCATCTTTTGGCGTTTCGGGTACTTTGAGAGTAGACCAGACTAAAGGCGCTCGAGCTCGAGAATGTGTGGGAGAGAAGGTCGAAATGAGAAGAAAGCGGTGCGGGACGTGGACTTGTAGCTATTCTCAGATGGAGGGTCTCGGAAATTGTGGTCACTATTGCACCGCAGCCGTTGTGTCTCTTTCATTATTTCTTTCCTTCTTTCCTTCCTTACCCTGCTCCTCTCCTCGTTGGGCATGTCCAAACTTACATGAGAGGACTTCAGGTCCGAGAGGCTCGAACCTTCTCCACCCCAAAGGGTAGACAACTGAAACGTCTTGTCAACCGATTGGCTGGACAAATTGGACGGGGGAAGCCAACATGGGAGCTGCGCGTGCATAATCTCGCGTTTCACAGCGGGAACAACGCCACGCGGGATGAACAGACACGACATCTTCTCTGTCAGACTTTTGCCAAGGCGTAGCAGCAGCAGGACGTCACGTCACCGTCCTGCGGACATGACCTCCCGGGCGTCAAATATGTTGTTGTGCAGAACGCATCGCTTGCATCCTGTGTTCGAATAAATCCCTGACCATGCCACCTGTTCGAGCAGACTAGGCAGCTGCCGGGAGCAGCTGCCCCTGCCTCGGTCGTGCCCGCCTTTTGGGGGGGATCTCCATTGGCATCCATCACCCGAGAGCGCGCCCTCGTCACTCCGTTGCTGCATCCCCACCCCACCCCCTTCTTCCGCCTTGTCAGCACGCCAACCCCAGTCAAGCCTTACCTTTCCCGTCCCTTTCTTTGGCTGCCCCCCCGGCGATGCAACAACCAGGCCGCTAAACAGCCACCGCCCAACGCATTAATGTCAGCACAGCGTGTACGACTTTAAACTGGGCCTTCGGGTGAGCCGCTGACTGAGCGGGTGCCTAAGTTCCTCGGCATTTTCGCATCTTTAGCATCTGAACTGACCTCGCCAAGCCGAGCGTCATTCTGTTATTTGTATTTTCCATCATCTACCATCAGCATCAGCATCGTTCATCTCGGGGCTGAGACGCTGCTGCAGGCCTCGCCTCATTCGCATGTCGTGCAATCAATCCGCGTGCGTGCCTCATTCATCCGTCTCGCCCACCACCCATCCCCCATAACTCGTATACACACACCCGCCGCGGCCATGGCAGACGACAAGAAGCATCCCGACAAGGTCGCGTCGGCTCGCCTCGCAGCATCCTCCTATCAATCACCCTATGCGCGGGCCGGCGCACCAGGTCCCCATCCAAACTCTGATCCGTATGCAAGCCTCCGCGCGCGCGCCCTCACCACGCTCGAGGCCATGGGCTTCGACGCTGCAACCATGGTCGAGCACGGCATCCTCTGGGCTGACCACCAAGACCCTTACGGCCACGTCATGCAGAGCCAGTACATGAACTTTCTCGGCGCATGCTTCTGGCGCGTTGGCGAGAGCTATGACGAGTTCCTCAGCAAGGAGGAGTGTGACGGCATGATTCAAGCCAAGACTGTATTTCCGCTTGTCCACAAGTACGAGTTGGAGATACGGCGGCAAGTGAAATATCCTGATGTGGTATGTCATTATCTGCCCCGTCTTCGTTTTTCTCCGGTGTCATAGGCCCGACTCGTTCTTTTGGTGAGGGAACTTTGTATCGACATGGTATGCCTCTACTTTCTAAGCTGACCTAACCCTCCCTGGTTCAAGCTGATTGCCGCTTTTCGGCAGGAATTAATAGAACCAATGAGAAATAACGGTACGACCGTCTTGTTTTCTCTACAGCAACAGGCCGTTGTGGCTCAGGTCAAGGGCTTCACAACATATGTCAATGCCAAAACGGGCCGGCCAGTCGATATTCGCACCCTCGGCGGCGGCTTCCCAGCCTTGTATGAGGGCTTCACCAAAAAGTCACAACGCTCCATGGCTCTCAAGGAGAAGTGGGACAAGGAGCATCCGAAGCGTTCAAAGAATGCGCAATCGAAGATTTGAGGACTAGTCGCTCTTTCTTTTCTCTGGGCCCCGGGCCCCGGTCTTTATTGTTTTGCACTATGCCCTCCGAGCCTGGTTGCTCGACTATGAATATGAAGCTTTTCTTGTCATCTATGTATATGCACAATTGATCTCATTGAATGAGTATATCGGGCTATGGCAGATCCCACGGAAAGTTGGAATTGGCGGCAGGGTATCATGATGGCTGATCCATGGACTGAGAAAGAAAAATGAACAGAAGCAGCGAAGACCAAACAATGTACAGTCTATAGAGGGAGCCTCATTCCAAGATATCACGCTTTAGCCGTCACCATCCATTCAAGAACTGCTGGGTACCGAGCACAACAACTTTGAGCGCGTTTCTCCAGAGCCCAGCGCGATCCGATCGCGCCGGCTCTGAATTTCCCACAAGATCCAACGGTGGGACGGCCGCGCGGCCTTGGGTGATTATTCGCGCAGCATGAGCACCCGAGACAAATCCATCCTCGTGAAATCCGAAGCCCATCCAAGCTCCCGCGAAACTCACATTCGCCACGCCATTGATCGTATGCAAGTAGCGCGTCATGAGTATACTCTCTGAGTTGATGAGGGGATGGTAGTATACATGGCTGCTTTGGAAAGAACTCGGCTGTCGGAAGGGGTTCATGCTCACAAGCACTCTACCTGGACTCCCGGTTTCATCCGGCAGAGGAATATCCTGGAGGGCATTCATGTCAAAGGTCAGGGACATGGTATTGCCGTGCCGCTGCTGCTTCTTTTCGTCATCTGTGTAGAGGAGGGGCTGTTGCTGCTGCTGCTGCTGCTCTCGTCGCTGAGAGGATTCGTGTTCTGCGGGCTTGTATGGTCCCAAGATGCAATTCCAAGCTGCGTGGGCCGAGGGGCGTTTCGGCAGCAGCTGTGCCTTCCCAATCAGCAATCTTTTTCATTCTTGCGCATCCTCCAGTGCTTCCAAAAGGGCGGGGACGCGGGTGGGGAAAAGTACGAAAACTTACAGAGGTGTCAGAATGCAGGTAGCACACGTTTCTACTCGTTCGGAAACAGCCCAGGACTCGGCGCTCCAAATCAGTCGCATTGTTCCCTAGAAGCGTCACGGCCTGGTTGGCGTGCACGGCAAGAACAACGTGGTCGTATGACCTGACGGTGCAGCCATCGGCCAAAGTTACGAGCACTTGATCACCGCCGTCAGTCCTCGTCACTTGCTGTATTGGAGTGTTGAGATGCAGCTTGTGTCTTCGCGGGAGCAGGGCTTGAAACGCATCTACATATGTCCTTGAGCCGTTGCGGAAAGAACGCCATTGGAGCGTTTTGGTGGCCGTATCCAACAAGCCGTGGTTTTTCCTTTCCAAGAGTCAGTATCCTGCACCGATTCTTCACAGTTGGAGATTCCGACTTCTCTGATATCGGTTTTCTTTTTTGAGGCATGAGACGGGAGGGGGGAAAAGTAGAGGGAAGGAGGATCCAAGAACTCACATGAACCGGATGAGTGGTTTTGCGGGGAAACTCCTCCCAAATTCATCCACATCGATGCACCACGGCGCAGCCACCATTGGGATCAGAAAATACTTCATAAACTGCCTCGAGTAGCCCTCTCTCACGAGATAGTCGCCGATAGATTCGGGAGGCAAGTCGGCAAGATCCCGTTCCATTGCCTGCGACAACACGTCATCACCGCTATCGTAGGGGTAGCCCGAAGCGAATTGCGAGCCTGTCCGAGCAGTCCTCGTTGCCATGGACTCTTCAGTCAGAATATCCTGCGCAAACAGACTGAAGCGCACGATGTCGAAAATTAAGCGCCACAGCCACGGACTGAACAGGAGCGTCAGCGTGCCGATGAAGCTCTGAATTGAGCGACTGCTCCATTCAAAGACGCCATCAATCGTTGCAACGCCGAATGACATGTCTGTCGGGATGGTCTGAATCCCAATCTCCCCCAGGAAGTTATTGAAATGCGCTGGACAACGATTTATTAGCTCCAGACGTGTCTCATTAGTTGACGTGCAAAGATCGATAGGTTTTTTTTTTTTTGTGAGAATCACCTTGGAGTGGGAAAAGGGGGGAGAATGAGAATGGCAAAAGATAACTCACGGTAAGTAGTCTCATCCATGACGACAAAGCCCGTGTCGACATTAATAGTTTGGCCATTCTTGCCTCTGAAAGGCACCGAGTTGGCGTGACCACCGAGCTCGCTGCTCGACTCATAGATATCAACGTCGACATTGTGGTTGCGCAGCTCCCACGAACAGGCTATGCCGGCAACGCCTCCGCCGACAACAGCAACTCGCTTGTTGCTGGAGCCGCCGTGGTGGCGACTGCTGCCGCTGTCGCTCATGTCCAAAAGGAGCTTAGAATCGAACGAAATGCACGCACAAAAACAAAAGAAAAAGGGGAGAGAAGAACAGCAATAGCGAGACGGAGACTGAGAAGAGCGCAAACGGCTAAGCAAGCAATAACACAATTGAGTAGTTCGCAGACTTGTCCAAAGATTGCGTCGCACAGAGCTTCCAAAGCTGAGCCGTTGTCAATTTTAGCTAAAGGTTTCTAGCAGGTTTGGGCCAAAAAAGAATTAGAGCTATATACTTCCGGGCGTACCTCTATTTCATTTTACCACCTACACATCTTCCCGGCCCGGCTAGACTGAACTCCGTCACTCTTTCACTTCGTTCGTTTGTACACATCAAAGAGTATGGGCCTTCTCCTACCGTGATGGTAAGTAAGCTGACGCTAGGCATCCTTCCATGAAGTGATCGGAAATGCTGAAGCCCGGCGAGAAGTGACCAGGCAGCCATAATGGCCAAGGATCGGAACGGCAAGGTAACGTGCGGTGCAATGTCTACAGTAGGTGTGCTGCTCTGAATTTGGCGCGCTCGTTTTCCACCGCATAAGTGCATCGGGAAGAAGTGAAAGGGTGGGGATTGGCGCCGGTGCCATCAGAGCCCCCCAAAAAAAAATACATTGCGATAGGGGAGGGGAAAGGGGGGAAGGGGGAGGGGCTGACGCTGCAGACTAGGATCTCGGTACTTTTTTTGGGGGCGGTATCACGGGGGGCCAAGTTTAGAGTGGAAGGATTTGAGCTAGTTCCGGTCAAAGATACAAAGACAAGCACGGATAATACAGTCAGTGCAATGGTGTGAGGCAACATCGTGCCACCGATACCAGATTGCGCAGAAAAAGCTGAAGCCACCTTGCCCTGCCATGCAATGCCATGCCAGGGGCTTCGGGAAGCCGCATTGTCTCCACTCGCGATCGCCTGCTGGTTCGTTCATCTTTAGTGGCGTTCTTCTTGCTTCTTTGGCTGCATCATGTTTCGGCTGACTCGAAATGGCTTGGTTTAGGCCCGGCTTCTCCGCCGCCTGGTCTCACAGTAACGATCCTCGAAAAGAAAAGCTACATACCCATGAGGGTAGCTCAGTTGGGAGGCTCGGCACCTCGAGGTTGTATGTAGGCATGCTAAGCACCTCGGGTGATAAGATGACCGTTGCTGACGTGCCGTTCACCGTGACAAATATATACCTCTTAGGTGCCTAGTAGACAAAAGCAATGGGTGAATCGTGACGCCACCTTTGATCGAATCTTTACCTTCTCCCATCATCCAGACATCGTCTCCTTGTGAAGAAGAAAGACACATTGGCAAAATCAAGGTCATTATGTTGTCGTTGTTGCAGATGTCTGCCCTCCACTATGTGGCGCTCGTAGTGATTGTGTCGGTTTCATACGTAAGTCATTTCCCTGCTGCGGCGCAATCGCCACAAAGCTGTCGCGTTACTGACCGAACCAAAAGTTGGCGATCGTCATTATTCGGAGACTATACTTTCACCCGTACAGCAAAGTCCCGGGGCCGTTTTTGGCAAAAGTGACAAGCGTGTATTCGGCCGTTCAATCATGGCGGGGGACGATGCATCTTGATATCCAGCGGTGCCATCAGAAATACGGTAGGCGATGATGTTCTTGGTCTGTCAAATACGCGAAAAGACCTTTGAACTCACCAATTCCCAGGAGATTTGATAAGATATTCACCAAATCAGATTATCTCTCTTCATGCGCCGGATATGCATGGTCAGTCCTCATTTTTGCACTCCTTGCGGACTTTTTGTCTTCTAGCATCGACAGAAGCTCACGAGAGCCCAAAATTAGATGTGTACGGATACGGAGCCCCTTTCCGAAAAGGAAAGGGCTACGCAACCATGGTACCGGTTGAGGACGGCTGGAGTACCATGCCCACGATCGACAAGACGTTGCACCGAAATCTGCGAAGAGTACTTCGATCCGGCCTCGGAACCGATTTTCTGGCGCAATTCGAGCCGGCGATCCTGCGCAACCTCAAAATCTACTTTGAGCAGGTACACAGAGACATAGACGCCGAAGGATGGAGCCCGGCGGTCAACATGAGAGAATGGAGTAGGTGTGCTTCCTCTCTTCTGTGATGCGCGAGGCGCATGATTGAGCGAGAGAGATAAGAGACATTGAGGCTAACGAGGCCTGCGTCAGACCTTTGCCTGGGCTTCGATACCATGGCTGACTTTGGGCTGGGCGTCAAGTTGGGTCTGCTGCGCAGCTCCGACAGGGACTTTGTGTTTCCCGCCTTGTACTTTCATGAGAAGAAGATGGGCCTGTGGGAACAGCTTCCCTTGTTGAGCAACATGGGCTTTGGAAGCCTGGTAGGCACGGTCTTCCCGCTCATCTCATCGCAGGCCGGCAAGTTCGCCAACTGGTACCAGAGCTTCTTGGATGAGGCCGTCGCTCTTAACACGCACAAGAGCCACGGCATTTTCGGTCCCGTCATCCAGAGCGGCTTGGGTAAGATGGAAAACCCGGGCCATAACCACCGGCAGATGATTACAGAAGGGTCCTTCAGCACCTTTTCCTCGGCCGACGCGTACGGCATCATGCTGTCGGGCTTCTTCCACTACTTGAGCCACTACCCGTGCGTGTACCAGAAGCTCGCGGCCGAGATGCGCGCCATGTACGCGCCGGGCGATGACATCGTATGGGACGCGGGGCTTGAGTCCAACACGTATCTGCGCGCCGTACTTTTCGAGGTAATGCGGCTCCTGCCACCGGCGTGTGGCGTCCACTGGCGAGAATGTGAACGCGAAGGATTCCCCGTGGGGCCACCAGAAGCCGATGATGGCGTCGGCGCTGGCGCTGGCGTTGGGCCGGTGCCCATGGCGCTCGGCACTGACGTGGGCATGAGCCTCTTTTCCATCTTTAGAGACGGCCGAATCTACCGTGAGCCCGTCAGATTTTGGCCCGAACGGTGGATTGCCGGCAACTTGCCGGATGCCGAGCTGTCCATGGCCAAGAAGATGTTTGTGCCATTTCTCATTGGCCCACGGAACTGCGCTGGCAGCCACGTTGCCATGATGATGGGCAGCATCGCCTACGCCTACATTTTGGTGAATTTTGACTTTCGCTTTGGCCCCGAGCAGAGGCAGGTCACGCAGTCGCAGGGCCGTTCGCATCTCGTGTCAAATACCCCGCGGGAAAGGGGTGCCGATTCGGAACTAATCTTCGAAAGTCATTACTCCATCGCCGGCTGGGAAAGCGGCCCCTTCATCCAGTTTCAAGCAAGAGCGGAGAAGCGGCAGTGAGATTGCAGATCAAACAGCCAACCACGTTGTGTGCGGCGCCGACGGGTGGGGTCCGAATGCTAGTTTAAACGAAGCTTAGTAGTAAAGAGAAGCAGGCACCTGCCTCAAGCTAGCAAGGCAACCCACGCTAATTACGGATTACTGCATGCAGTCGTGGACCTGCCATTTCCTGGTCTCTTCTTAGTTCGCTTTTCTCGCCGCCGTCGTGATTCTTCTTTGTTGGCCCCATCAAGGTGGCAGACACTGCTGCTGTGTAAAAGCGACATTTGGTGTCCAGTACTGGTGCTTAGCCTCTCATGTTGATGCACCGGGTCCGTGTTGGCAGTGGACAGCATACTCTTAGCACTGATATGCTTTCGCCTCCATCGTTTCGCCCGAGCTCGTCACACGCACGCACGCACGCACGCACGCATCACCGATTTCGTCATGGACGATGCAGGCATTGTCCATCATCTCCCGGCAACTCTCCTGCGCAAGCCACCAAAGATAACCGAGCGGCTACGTGCGGGCTGGCTTCTTCCCATCCTTCTTTTCTTTTTCCTTCCTTCTCTTCTCCAGGAAGGGGTAAGGGCCGCATGATATCGACAGACTCGGCTGCGTGCGTCAGCAAATGGCACCACGGCCGTGACAAAGGGTAAAGGGCTGTTTCCTGTCTCTGGCTGTCGGGTAAGATTGTGCGGTGTGGTGCTACGCTATGCTGATGAATGTCGCACTCGCACTCGTCGCGTTCTGCCAGCCCGCCAGCCGACCAGCCCACTCTTGGCCGGGGTTACATGCAACCATTACAGGCTTACGCTCTTTCTCTTCACACACCCCTGGTCCCCAGTTCCCGGTAGAGAAGTGCGAGAGTGCGTGAGAGTGACCGGCGCTTCTGCACCACGACGACGCCTCATGTCGGCGTTGCACGGAAGGATTTCGTATCGGCAAGGACTTTTACTTTTCCCTTATTTTTCCTCGTGGCGGCAGGTGACGATCCGGCATTTCGTGTTTAGCATACCCACAATGCCGCCTTTTCCATAATCCCTGGAAGAAAGAGAAGAACGTGAGCTTCTTGCGATGCCAAATTGAGTCCCCTCTTTTCCCCAAGCCATCCCCGTTGTCACCCTCCACCGAAAAAAGAGGCCCAGCGGTGATTCACGCGCTTCGCACTTACGCTGTGCCCATTTATGTCTTTTTCCTTCCCCCTTCTCTCCAATCTTCTCGGATACACACATGGGTGCCTTCTCGCAACGAAACGATCCGAGTCCTCAAAGCGATCATGTCTTCCAACGGATTCATACAATACAACCCAGATCTGGTCGATGAAGACCGAGGCCAGCACATCTTGATTCTGAGCGTCGTCTTCTCAGTTCTCATTGTATTATCCACTACGCTTCGCATCATCTTGAAGCTATGGAGCAAAATGGGGCTCGGTCCTGCCGACTACCTCATTCTCATTTCCTTGGTGAGTATTCCGAAAGCAACAAAACCTTCTCCGGAGAGGGAGAGAGACCGAGAGAAGGGAAAGAAGAAAGTCTCAGCCGAACTGACCATGACGCTGCGGAAATTAGGCCTTCAATTTGGCTGGCAACATGCTGGAGGTTCAGGCTGTTCAAGCAGGCTTCGGTCGCCATCTGCAATTCCTGCCTCGTGATCAGGTCCTCACCATTAAGCGTCTGAGCCAGTACAATATCCTTTTGGCCAACATTGCCCTTTGGGCCGTCAAGATATCCGTGTGCTGTTTTCTGCTCTCCCTTGTACAAGTTGCCCACCAACGTACCCGATGGATCATCTTTGGGCTCATCGCCATTACCACTGTCGCGAGCACCACGCAGGGCATTCTTTGGGGCCTGCAAGCACGACCTCTCGAGAAATTGTGGAATCCTGATATCCCAGGCGAGGTGTCTGACATCAAGACACTGGTGCTCTCGATCATCGCCTTTACTAGTGAGACTTTCCAAAGTTTTGCACGCGTTTCTTTTTTTGCGAACAACTGTACTGACTTGCTTCGCTCAAAAGTTGTCAACAGCATCACGGATTTGTTCTATGCCCTTTCGCCCGTCTACTTTATCGGCAGGTTGCGTTTAAGCTTGGGAAAAAGACTCATTATCATTGCTTTGACTGGCTCGGGACTACTGTATGCACTCTACAACAATCGTCGTGGTTTTTCAAGATCTGACCGCAGGCAACAACATACAGAGTATTTGCTACGTCAATCACTCGAGTTGGTTTCGACGGTGATTTTTACGAGCCAGACTCCACATGGGCCCTCTACAAAGTTTATCTCTGCACCATCATCGAGCGCAATCTGGCGGAGATCGTCGCTGACCTACCCGCCTGCTTCGCTCTGTTTCGCACCTTGCACAAAAAGACCGTCGAAAGCTTGTCGCAGAGGCAATCGCAGCAGCCGTCTATGGAGGGCAGTCACTTTCGAGGAAGCAAGAGTTTCGGAGGCTCAGACTCGCTTGGTCGCAAACACAATCCACTCTCTTTTGATGACGAGATTCCCTTGCAAGGGAGGGTTCACCTGCCTAGTGATGACAAGGTCATCCACATGCAGACGCGCATTGATGTCGAGTCTCACTGCGTTGGGACGGAAGACAAGGAGAAGTTGGCCTCGGACTCAACGTGGTCGATGGCATGAAACAGAGAACGTGCGCTTTTTTTTCCCTGAATGACTAATGTATGTATGCGGCAAATACCCAATCTGAAGAGATGTGCTCTGTTGCTATTTTTTTCAGCGCGATTATGGATACCATCTCGCATCCTCGAGAGGCCTGCACAAGGTAGACAATACTTCGTCACATATCACTACGGCTACGAGAATGCTGTAAATAAAGCCTCAAAAAGTGTTCTCTTCTTCCAAGTGACAAAGCACTGCTAGTAACTTGATCGCGGGTTTAGTGTGAACGTAGCCTACATCCTCTACTATGCGTACGACGCCAATGGTTCTTAACACGAAGTGGCGCTATAGCTGCGCCACGCCACTTCGAATTTACGCTACAATCGCCTTGCCGCCAATGCTCTTGACCTCGGCCTCGCCTTTGATCAAAGCCATGGACTTTTTGACTTCCCATTCCCAGGCTGTCAAGTGTCCATCCTGGTCAGCTTGTGCGCCGGCCACTCTACTGGCCATGCTGGCATCCCGCTCTGGCCTGAACAAGATAGCCAGGCTGTAGCGGTCGACGTGGCGCTGCTGACCAGGGGGAAACCTGATGCGATGAACATTGCTGCGCAAGAGGCCGCCGGTCCATTGCACCAGGGCATCCCCGATGTTCACAATCAGACAGCCCGGTCGCGGGCGAACCCATCGCCACGCGTCCTCATCTCTGGCCGACCCGCCAGGGTTTAGGACCTGCAGGCCGCCAATGACATTGGCCAGGAGAGTGATGGTGCCAAAGTCAGTGTGATGAACCATGCTGGTCCGGAGGTCTTCGGCCTGCGGACAAGCCAGGGCCTTGATTATCCTGACAACACTTCCCGACGGCTTGTCGGGTGGCGACATCAGAGTCGTCTCCGGAAGGCCAAGTTGCGTCTCCAGCGCCGAGGTTATCGTTGCGGCCAGCGCCTGTCCGTGTTTGAGAAATGTGGTGAATAGGGCGAGATGTGACTTGACGAGCGGCGGCAGGGGTTGAAGTGGGCTGGTACCCATGAGGCCGTCTTGGCCCAAGTTGAACCACTCGAAGCGATCAGCTTCATTTGTCTCCGTCTTGGCCTGGCCGAGTGATTTGAACCTGTCTACCCAAGAGCGGGGGAAGGGGGGGCGTTCAGTATCAGAATCGGGGACGGGAAGGGAGGGTTAACAGCGCAGGTGTACTGCAGCACAGCTGTGGGTGATACGAGACTGCAGGTGGGTTGAAAGAGAACCTACCCTAACGAGTTCTTGGGCATGTCGTGGAGATAGCTCTGTTTGACATGCGGCGGGAGGTTCATGATGTCTTTGCCAGCATCAAACAACTGGTCAATCTCTGCCATGATGGTCTCTCCCAATTCATCCCCGCGCAGATCGAGGAGGAAGAAGCCGAGTCCTTGGCAGGCGGCAAGCAAGTCTCCATGGCCTTTTCCATTGCCTGAGCGGCGCAGGGATGCCAGCGGGATGGTGCTAAGGGAGATTTCGGGCACGTTGTCGGGAAAAGGAGGAATACCGGAAAACTGCTTTTCAGACGCCATGCCTGCAGGTGAAACAACAGAAGAAGGAATGGAGATTTGCAAAAAGTCCTTGACGATATTCTCGTTATATGTTCACAGGATGGATCATCATGAATAAGCCCAGGAGAGAGGATGAAATGACACGCGGCGGAGTGATGATCACTTACCTTGGCCCCTCCTCGTCGCAGCCTGTTATTGCAAGGAGTTTCTGGTAGCGTAGTCGCTGTCGCCGTCGCCGAGATGTACGTATAGACGCTTGTATGTATTGGTTGCATTGGAGCTGTATGGCATGAGGTCTGGGAAATGTTGCCATCTTGGTCCTAGCTTTCTGGACCTATTGTAAGCGGAAACTGCACCCCATAAGCTCGGATCAATAGGTTCACGCCCGCCTGGCGGCCCACTTCGCACCTGGCCGGGCCCCACCTCGACGGCTGGCTGACATGACAGGCTCCGGAACGAATCTGACCCGACGGACCTGATGGCGTGGGAAGCACGGTACGTAGTGTATGTAGTGCTTTCAATGGCTGCCAACCTTGAGATCTCACTACTTCTTTTCACCCGTCTGTCTGGTTTGTGGCGGCAGCGACGCCAAACTACATCAAGATCCACCGGTTCGTCGTCTTGTCGCTCGGATGGAATCGCGCAGCAGCTGTTCGCCGTCCTTTCGGCCAACTTTGTCTCGCCATTTTGTTCAAGTGCCGTCGATTCTCTCGATCGAACTTGCTGCTTTCCCTTTCCATGACCCAGCATGATCTGACCGACATGGGTCTCACGAGAGAGAAAGACTTGCCGCAGCTGCAGCTGCAGGGTATGAAGAGTAGAGATGGCGGCATCTCAATTCACGAGACTCGAATCTTGAAGTGCACCATTTCGCACTGCCGTCTCTTTCCCAGAAAGCACCGTTTCGCCTATGCCTATCTGTCCGTGGGCATTCCGGTGCGCTCTCCCACGTCGAATTGGCTTCTCTCGGTCGACGACGTACCATGGTGGCAGAAGGGATGGTTCCACGTATCGCCTCAAGATCATCTGGACCGGGGACGACATGGAGCGACACTGTCTCAGAACCTGGATGAATACTTGAAACATCAGGTACGAACACCGTAAAACAGAAAATATGATAGCCTTGTAGTTTTGATCTTTCAGCTCAGACTTGCTGTTCAGGGCTTGAATCCAACCGACTTTCCACACGTCTACCTTCTCACGGCGCCACGCTTCCTGAACTATGTTTTCAGCCCTGCGTCGTTCTGGTATCTCTTCGGCAAAAAGGAACAGCTCATGTACGTGATAGCAGAAGTAAACAATACCTTTGATGAGCGACGCATGTATTTGTTCCGGGCCCCGGAGAGGCCGGGCCCCTTTCCGCAGACTCTGGACAAGGACTTTCACGTATCCCCGTTCAGCTCGAGGAAGGGTTCGTACCTCCTCTCATCTTCAGATCCCGCCGGTGGAGAGAACATTTCCGTCGCCGTCACCTTGCGCTCTTCCAAGGGTCATCCCAAGTTGGTGGCGCGGTGGTGGTCAGATGAGCCTGCGATAGACCCAGCATCTCTGTCCGTGGCCGAGGTTCTGCATCTGCTGATATTCTGGGGTTTGAATATTCTAACCACATGTACGACTATCTCTGGATCCCTGTCACGGGGTGTTGATTCCGCAAGCTAATCGTCGGTATTCCAGTCCCTAAAATCGTCTTCAATGCCGTCCTGTTGTCTCATGTTCACAAGCTTGAAATGTGGTATCGGCCAGAGCCGAAAGTTTCAGCTCTCGGGCGGCAGCCGAACTCAGCCGAGAAATTCGTGGCGTACATCTTCACCCAGTACGTACATCATCTGGGCGGCTTGGCGTCAGACAAGGCCAGCATCGTAGAGCGTGTCCCGACTAGCGGCAGTCTTTTGCATCTGGATATTGGACAGCAAAAATCATCAGCAGAAGAGAAAGCCACTACTGATCTCCGGGTC
Source organism: Moelleriella libera RCEF 2490 (assembly GCA_001636675.1). NCBI lineage: Eukaryota > Fungi > Ascomycota > Sordariomycetes > Hypocreales > Clavicipitaceae > Moelleriella > Moelleriella libera. The sequence goes on along the minus strand of AZGY01000011.1, from coordinate 379,364 downwards.
CACACGCCCCAATTCTTTCGCCAATTGATCACGTACCAGAAGTTGTCTGACTATCTGTCGTACATGCTGCTTCGTCCTTACGAGGAGAACCGCACGGCGTGGTCTGACGACGGCCCGGCGCTTGTCACTATAGTAGAGGCCGGGGAGGCGGCCAGGGCCAAGCGGGAAATTCGTAGACCTTCCATGCTTGTTTCTAGAATGCTGTTCGTCATGTACGGGTATTGCCGCTGCAAGCAGCCACTTTATGGGCAATACCCTGACCTTGGCGTTCCGAGCAGGCGCAAAGCCGTCGCATCACCAGGGGAGGGGGAGGGGGAAAAGGAGCCATGGCGGATAAGCGGTGGGTCGTGTTGTCTAGACGACTTTGTTCTGGAAAACTGCGGTATCGCAACGCAGGCGCGATATGTAGCAGCCGTTCTGGGTCTCCAATGGCGAGCGCGGATCATGTCCTTGATCGGAGGCGAGTGAAGAAGCACACCGCGCGGGACAGAAGCACACGCGCGATTTGCAGCTCCTTCTAGCGCCAGGCCGCCGGGTCGGGTTTGGAATGGGGGAGGGGGAAGAAACAGAGGAAGCCGTTAGCGCCGGAGTTATCCCATGAGATTGATGACTTCAGCACGGCCGAGTCGTCCGGAGACTCTCGCCCTCTCCAGAGCTAGCTCGCAAATTCGAAGCCAGCCGGGTGAAATCGTTGTCGTTCAGCTGGCCACGATTGCCGCGGCGGGCAGCGGTAGCTTCTCTTCGTCTCTCGCTTCCGCCGGCGTGGGAATCGGGGGGCTTTCCTTTTTTCTCCATCCCTTTGTCTTTTTATCTGACCTGATTCCATGAAACCGGTTGCGAGTGGCTTGGATACAAGAAGAACATTTACACGAGTCGGCCATCCCATTTTCTAGTCATCGAGTTTATCGCCCCATGCTGGTCGGGCTTTTGTTTCTCTCTTATCTTTCCCTGTGTTGTTTCCTTTCTCTTCCTGCTTTCCTGTGCCCCTCCCCTCATCTGCGGTCCCCTCTCCCTTGCATATATCTTCTCTATCATTGGCTGGCGCATTCAGAGGTGGGAGGAAGAAACAAAAGACGAATCTTGACCGCCGTGGGGGGGACCAAGGGAAAAGAAAACACCTAGGACAAGAGAAGCAGAACAGGAGGCAGTGAAAGCAAGTATGGGCAGCAAAACACTTCACGATCAAGTCTCGGAAAAACTGGATGTGTTCCCAAGCATCGAGGGCCAAGAGGGGGGCGCCATGTCATCCAGCCAACAGCCCAACACGCACAGCCAGCACCGCCACCACGACGATGTTGACTATGACGAGTTGTACTCGCTCCGAGAGCAAAAGAGAATCATCCGAAGAGTGTGCGTGTTTTCCTCCCTCTCCCCAAAGTTGATTGCTTGCACTCGTCAACACCATCACCATCACCAAAACCGCGTTTTTTGTGCAAGGCATTGGCTGCACAGACGGAATCATGCAGATGCTGAATCAGGAGGAATAACTAATCCGTGGCCAGTGATGTACGGCTCATCACGATGCTGGGCTGTCTGTACGTCATATCGCTCGTCGACCGCATCAACATCTCGACGGCTGCTATCGCGGGATTAAACGCAGATCTGGGCCTGCAGATTGGCACGCGGTACTCCATCATCATCTCCATCTTCTTCGTAGCCTACACCATTTTCCAGCCCCTGGGCACGATCCTCACCAGACGGCTCCGGCCACGATTCTTTCTGAGCTCCATCACCCTGGCCTGGGGTCTGGTCATGATTGGCAATGGCTTTGTGAAATCCTGGCAGAGCCTGGCAGGGCTTCGGGTACTGATAGGGTGAGTAGCAACCAAAGAAGACGAGAAAAGAAAACCGTTTCTCCCTAAGGCCCCCATTCTCCTTGTTTTTCCCCCGCTCTGCCATACCGAACGGCGAACGGTAAAGACCTTTCTGTGCACGCACTCATATTACATGTACATATACGCACATGTATGCGGACATGAAGGAAAAGGACGAGGGGATTACTAGATTCTGTTGCGGATGGCTAACACTGAGCGCGCGATCGCGCGAGCGCCATGTAGTGTTTTCGAGGCCGGCTTCTTTCCCGGCGCCGTGTACCTCCTCAGCACGTGGTACACCAGATTCGACATGCAGAAGCGGTACGTGGCCTTTTACACCATTGGCTGTGTGGCCGGCTCTCTGGGCGGCATTCTCGCGTTTGGCCTCGGCAAGATGGACGGGCTGGCCGGCCTGCGAGGCTGGCGGTGGATCTTCATCGTCGAGGGCGTCATCTCCTGCCTCGTCGGCATCCTGTCGTACGTCTTTCTCGTCGACTTTCCCGAGGAGGCCGACCGGTCCTGGCGCTTCCTCTCCACGAGCGAGCGCGACTTCATCGTCCGCCGCGTCAACCGGGACCGCGCCGATGCCGTGACGGAGCCCTTTTCCTGGACGGCCTACCTCGAGGCCGCCACCGACGTGAAAGTCTGGGTGTTTGCCTTTATGTTTTTCTGCGTGACGACAGTCGGATACTCGATCAATTACTTTTTGCCCATTATTCTCGTGGGAATGGGTCAGTCGCCTTCTCCGCTCCCCCCCTTGTTCTCTCTTGCTCGTTTGATCCTTGAACCTCGAGTTCTCTCTCTTTCTCTTGACTGGTTTCTTCTCCCCCCCTTGTCTGCTCTACCTGCTCGCGCGCGCGCTTGTTCTAGTGCTTTCTGAAAAAGTAGAGCTGTTGTCTTGACGCTTTGCAAAAAAAACATAGGCTTCTCCGTCGCTGCATCACAATGCCTCATCGTGCCGCCGTGGATCTTCACCGGCCTGCTCATGTGGGCGCAGGCCTGGCTCAGCGACCGCTACCGGCTCCGCGGGCCCATCATCGTCTTCAACGCCATCCTCGCCCTCGTCGGCCTCGCCCTCATGGGCTTCCACCACGCGAACCCCGTCCGCTACACGGGCGTCTTCTTCGTCATGGCCGGCGCGAGCGGCAACACGCCCCCCGTGCTCACGTACCAGGCCAACAACATCCGCGGCCACTGGAAGCGCGCCTTCTGCAGCGCCACCCTGATCGGGTTCGGAGGCATAGGCGGCATTGCCGGGGCGCTCGTCTTTCGCAGCCAGGACCAGCCAAAGTACCTGCCCGGAATCTACGCATCCATTGCGTGCAATGTGTGTCTCTTGCTGTGCGTGGCTGGCTTGTCGCTCTGGTTTTGGTTTGCGAACCAGCGGGCGCGGAGGGGGGTTGTTGTGTTGGAGGGGCTCAAGGATTTCACATACACGTATTGAGGTTTGACGAGTTGGTCGAGGTTGGGCTCGCTCCATCTGATGAAAGACGCCGAATTGCATTGCGGAGACGAATGAGGGCATTTATCAGTATTACCTGCAAGACGTTTGAAGAGTATCGGACTTGGGAGCATATTTACTGAACAAAGCATAGCATGGGGTTGGGTTGTGGTACGTAAGGGGGGGTTCGTAGGGTTGTTGCATTCATAGCGCAGTCAGTCAGTCAGTCAGTCAGTCAGTCCGTCGTTTTTTGAAGTCAAGGCTTCGTTCTTGGCTCCCAAGCCTCCAGCAGATGACCGACCGCTCAGGCAAGTGGTAGAGTTCTGGCCCTGCTCTGCAAGCAAACAGGCCCCTTTTGGTCTCGAGGCCGATAGCACAGCGACGCGAGACAGGATCGGATCCGCCGATTCTGCAGGCTGCCGTTTTTTTCAACTTTCGTCGGACAAACCGCGTCCTGCCCGAATAAGCAGCCCATCTCACGAAAGCGCTGCTTTCGCGTTGTGGAGGAACCTGCGCAGCCTGGGGGTTGCTTCTTCTCCATATAACTGCCGCCCATTGTCTCTACCTAGTGCGTGAGATGGAGGGCATGTAGAGCGCCAGGGCCTGCCGGATACGGCTTCGACGTAATCGGTTGATACACCGCATCTTGAGACAATTCCCAATTCCAACCTCGTTTTCCATCAGCCTGACAAAAGTCTATTGCGTCTCTCGACCTCAACAGCGCAAGTCTCCTGGCTCCCGAGTTTACTGAGATTGTGCTTCACGCGCACGTCGCACACGGTCAGTGTGGCACACGGCTGATATAGGCATCTCTCCGACAAGAGCGCTTCTCAGTAGATAGGCGGTTCTACGGGGACTTCAGCTTTACATCACATAATATCGTGTCAACGGTCAGTCGCATTACGCGTATGGCGGTGCGGCCCACTTCCACCCTCAATCTCACAGGTACGAGTGTCGCTGGCAATGATGAGATGAAGAAATGACGGGCATTATATTGCTAGGTATCCCATAATTTGCTCTTTGAATATTCATTGAACTTCATGGTCTCGAGTCAGTCGTCGGCGTCGTACTGATAACTATTTAACCGCAGGTAGGTTGAGTTTTGGGCAAAGCATATGCCAACAAAGGCGCGTGCTCCTCAGAAGAATTTGCTCTTCACACTACCCATGACAAGGTTCCTCTTCTGCTTGTTCATGAATTTGTTGACGTCATCTGCCCACCCTTGGCTCTGCCGTGAGAGGTTGTCCATGCCGTCATTCATAATGTTCAGTTTTTCCGTTCTCTCATTGAGCTGACGCGTCAGGTACGCTCCCCAGCCCTCCTGGGCGCCTCCGGCTGCCGCCGCAATCGGTGCCGCGCCACCTGCCGCTGCCCGCCGTTCTGCCGCTGCGGCGTCCATCATTCTCTTGCTCGGCGGTCTGTCCGGTCCGCCGACCAGGAGATCCAGGTCCAGCGGTGAGACGTATTGAGTGCCCGAAATCCACTGCAAATTCGAGATTGTCGGCCGAGGCGGACACTCCAACTTGGGGTTGATCATGGTATCTGGTGATTGTTGAAGCGCCTTGCCTGTGCCCCAAACATGAATCACGGCCATCTCGCTGGGGCCCGTCCAAGCAAAAATGTCCCCGGTTTGAGTGACAATGGCTGAGGGACTGCGACTGGCATCAATCATCGGGAGGCTTGCCTTGCCAATCTCTTTCAATCCCGGGATCGAGTACGCGCGAGCAGTTCGATCCCCAAAGAGACAGACGACGGCGAAACCCTGAAGCTCGAGTTCTGCGACGGCAGCGGCATCACAAAGAACGTCGTCGAAGCTCCTTGATGCGCCTCTTGCGTTGGCCGGTTTGAATACCCTGATCTCTGACTGCGTGACTACAATGACACTTAGCACCGAAATACACACGTTGGCTCTGCACGAGAAGCCACCTACCTGCAACAAGTGCACCGTCTACCTGGCGGCCTTCCCGAAGAGAAGCGACCACGGCACCATCAGCAATTGCGGGTTTTCCTGAGTGGGCATGGATTGGCGACAGTGAGACGACCGGGCCATCGAAAGAGACTACACCGGCGAGCTGTGCAGAATAGCCCCCATCTGCCGACGGAAGGAGTTTGAAGGTGGCCACTTTGCCCAAGCTGGTGCCGACGAAGCAGCAGATACTCGAATACTTGTCCTCATCGAGAGTCATGACGCCAAATTCAATCACAACGGGCCACTCTTTTTGCTGCGTATCGCCAGAACTGTGGTGATCTCGCTTGAAGAAAGAGCTTCTCTTGTCTGGCTTGGCAAAATCCGTCATGGGAGCTTGGAAAAAGATTTTGGGGCCGCGCAGATCAATCAGAGTTAGGAAGCCAAGCTCCGATCCCACTGCAACAAAGCCAACGTTGGAGACTTGGATGGCAGTGATGGGGCCCTGCATCATCTCGTAGAGTACAAGCGGCTGGAGGCCCTCTTTGAGACTGGGTTCGGCTCGGCAGCTAATGTCCGTCAAGCCTTTGGGGTTGGGTTCCAGCTGCTGTGGCGGATCCCTCCCGTAAAACCTATTCGTGCCCCAGCGAAAAATGATTGCCTCGCCGGTGCGAGTGCCAACCGCGAATTCGCCAGTGCTGCTGGACATACTCATGACCGAGATGTCCACGTCCTCGTAGCGATCCAGCGCCCTGGCCACATCGACTTGTGCTTGCATACCATTCTCAATATCGTCAGCGTGCCCAGAGTCCCAGATTCGAATGGTGCTGTCGCCATGTGCCGCTTGGATAATTGTCCGTTCCTCGAATCTCTTCCTCGGCCGTGGAGCCTCTGCACCGCCCTTTAGTAGCGGCTCGCCCTGATCTCGTTTCTCCATCATGGACAGCCACCTAGGCCTTTCCAAGGAGGACACGTTGATTTTGGTAATGAATGGGTGAACGAAGAATGTCGAAGGGTGCAGCTGATTGGTCGGGCTGATTGGGTAGCCTGACGGAAAGGTCATTGTGATGAGCTCTCCCGAGGACAAGAGAGTAATGATGGCGACGGGATCCTGTGCACCAGCGAAATGCGGTGATGATCGGGGTACGAGCACAAAGTCGATCGCCTGCGAGCCGGGGGGCAGAGAGAGTGGAATCTGTCGCTTTCCTTTGAAGTAGTCAGCAAGAACCTGCCACGACGAGGTCGCATACGTTGGCGTCAACCCCAGCTCAATAAACGTGAGGTTTCTCGTTTGCGCCTTGGGGTCTTCGCCTCCGGAGAGCAATAAGCCGGTGTCGTCGCAATTCTCTTTACAGCACCATGCAATCTTGGTGAATGGCTCGGACAGGGATGACTTAGACTTGCTGGAACCTGGTCTGTCGACATTCATACTCTCCAGACTTCTCGCAGCAATGACCCTCTCTTCCTTGGGGTCCCACAACACCAAGCTGCCGTCGTCATGGGCTGTCAAAACGAATGTTCCAGAGGGATGCCAGAGGGCGTGTGTCAATCTGGGTCTGCGCGGCGTGTCAATGCCGACACCGTTGCCGCCAGGTGCGCCCGGAGGGAGGTTGTACTGGAAAAAGTGAACCGCTTTGTTCTGTTTGAATGAGTAGATGACGGCGCCATGCGTGTAGCCGAGGAGCAATTTGCCGACGTCTCGGGGATGCATCGACATGCACACAAGGGTCGCCGCCCGGGATGATGGATCCCTCTCGCGCCAAAAGTTTGGTAGCCGGAACGCCCGCGACAAACTGCTCCTGTCGATATCGTAGGCTACAACGTCGCCGTTCTGCAACCCAAGAAACGCCCAGTCCAACATGGGATCCGTCACGAGCGAAATGACCTGGCCGGCAATGACCTGCGCGGCGACGCGCGAGCCGGTATCCAAGTCCCAGACACCAAGCTCATTCTTCTTGTCTACGCTCACGAGTTTGTTGGCGGTGAATTGAAGGAATTGGAACGATGTCGGTCGAGGCGGCTCGAGAACTTTCTGCACCCGACGTTGGCCAAATACGTAAACTTTGCCGGGGCCAAAGTTGCTTTGGTCGGTGCCGATGGCAAGAAGCGACTGTACGGGATCGAAGCCGAAGCAGCTACGAATTTTTTGAACAAACTCAAGTCAGTCAAGTCATGCTGGGGGGCGACCGTGACATGCGGACAACCAAGACGCACCTGATTTGGGAGTTGATGCCGTATCGGGCTTGTTCGTCCGGGGCAAACAGCTCGGGACGGATACTTGCTGACAGATCATTGTGTATGCCCGACTGTTTGCTGCGTAGGAAGGTTGACATGTTGCCTGTAATCTGCCACTACTGAGATGGCGGCAGGGCGACGCATGTCTTTTGCCGGAACAAAGGTGGCCAGTATGCTAGTCAGACTGCGCGTGTTGTTTTGGGGAAGCTGTGATGGTGGGGGGGGCGGCTTCCCTGGGCTGTGCAAGTCCCGAGTAAGCATGGCCAGACACGTCATGCGCCTTGCCAAGCGCTTGAGTGCGGTGGTCCCATGCGGACGACGACCAAACAATCAATTCAAAGGAACAAGCCCATGTTCAACAAACACATCCCACGTGTGGGACCAGCGTCCGATTGGTCATGCTGTGCGAACAGTACCCTTTGCGAATAAGGGCCCTGAAGGCGGCTGGCGCAACCAGGCGCGCTCTTATTTCCGGCCCACGGCCATAGCGTCCATAGCGAAAGGCATCTCGGCGGGGATTTGCCATTGGCGTGGTCACGTGGGCATTCGCGCGGCTTGTGATTTCGAGGATTGTGAAGGACACAAAAAGCTGCTGGAAATGTGTTTTCTCCTGCCTTGGGGGAAGAAAAAAAAGACGCGCGATTCGCCTCGGCGGCCGCAAAGTCGGCCAATGTCTCTCGATGAGAGGCAAGAGCCCGTTTAGGTGGAAGGGTGTCTGGATGAACCCCGAGTCGACAACGGCGAAAAAAACAGAAAGGATTCAGCGTAGTCACCACGATGAACATCGTGATGGTGGCAGGGACGACGGTACGCCTTCGAGAATGCTCCAGCAAGGCTTATGCTACTGCATCTGGCCCTTGACGAGTGACACGGCTGCCTGCAAGGCGAGGCGCTCGGCTGCGTGCTGGTTGCCTTAGTGAAGGTTCAAGTAGGAACCCTCCTTCGCATAGCTCACTTGTGTAGCCTGGCTGGCGGGCATGGTGTTGCGACATCGGCTACACGCGGGTTTGCCTTTGATCACACTGGTGATGATGAGCAGTTTTGTTTGCAGGGCATATAGTTGAGCGACACTCTGCTGCTGCTGCTGCTGCGTCGCGAGCCGCCAACGAAGAGGCCACTACCTACATGCCTGGGTGATACGTGAAAGCCCTCGAGTTGGCCCGGGTTCCCCCCAATGGCGACAATCATCGCCCGCACCGATAGGCGTATCAGTTACTTATGGTCCCGAAAGCTTGATAGCCCGCGTTCCACGTAATCTTGTACCGCTTGTGGCTGTCTCCGGAAGCTCTCGTTGTAGGCAACTCAGACGAGTCAACGGCCAAGGCTTTGGCCCATGTGCGTCGATGATTGGCTGCATTTGGACTTGACGAGACTGCGCACTGGGCTTGGATATGTATTTTTTTTTATTTCTTTTTGGCCGCGTGATGAATGCAGTCGGTCGCCGAGGTACGCCCAGGCCGGTTCGTTTTGTTTATTACTTTTTCCTTTCCTCTCTGAACCTTTTCTGGCTTCTTCTCCTCGTCTCTTACTTCCCTCCCTGGCAACCGGTTTGGCCATTACACGTCCTGACTCCGCGACTGCAACAGAAGCCAGGGTGTTGCCGACGCTGCGACGCCAACTGGAACCTTTCCGGCGGCGACTCGCGCTCGGGGCAGGTGACAATCACTTTCTGCCTTCCATCGGGCCCTTCCAATGGACGAGAAGTCACCTAGGGGCCAGAGTTAAGCAAGCCTCATTTTCTCAGCGCCGGGCCCTCCAACGAGCGCTTCCGAGGTTCGTTCCTGTTTCCCTCGCCCTCCCTCCAATAAAGCACCCCGTCCTCCCCCTCTCTTCTTGCTGAATGAATACTGCCGCTCCCCACTCGCCCTGGCACCATGTCTGATGCTCTCCCGCTTCCCCTGCCTAGGTCCACTTCTCCGCCACCTCGCTCTAGGCCTTCCTCATCGCAGCGCGACTGCGCCCCGCAGACGTCACAGATCCAGCTCTGGAATCGCTCGGCCGGCTGTGTTTTCTTTCGAGGCGGTTAGCCTTCCCGAGTTCCTGACAACCCTCCCCGACCAAATATTCTTTTCCGTCCTCTTGATTGCAGCGAGGGTTACACAAGATAACAGACGGCTGAACGGAAGAGTTCCCTGCTCCATTGGTTGCTGTGCTCGTGTCTTGCCATTAGACAAGTCGGTGCCTCTGGGCGGTGAACCGGAGTTTGGCGCCGGGCACTGCGGTCCCAGCACATCTTATCGGCCCGCCGCTTTTGACTTCTCTCCTTCAGCTATATCAGCCAAGGGTCCCCCCTTTTGGTGGTGGTTTCACCGCCGACGTGCATTCGACAACCTCTTCCAAGTCTCTTCTCTAACATCTCGACATTGCAGCCTTCTCCAGTCCGACTGAGCTCCCGCTCTCGCCACTGCCATGTCTTCGACTCCGCCCCCTGCGGCCGACGCACCAGATGACACACAGAGTGATGGCTCAAAGCTGCGAACCTTCCTGGGAATTCTGAAAAAGTAAGAGCTCACCAAAGTGTGGTCGAGCCGCGCACCGGGGCGATTGCGAGATGGCCTGTTCACTCCGCTCAGCATTGGCAGTGCTGTGCAAAGCCACGAGTTGAACTGGCCATCTGCGCATTCCATGTTACGCGCGGTTCCCAGCTTCACGATGCCTCCAAATCTGCGCAGTACACTGACCTGATGGAAACAGATTCATCGGTGTGTCTGATCTGGCTGCCGTTCGGTTTTCCCTTCCTTCGCAGCTCCTGGAGCCAACGCCGAATCTCGAGTATTGGACTTATCTCGATGCACCAAACGCCTTCGTAGCTATCGGGACCTCCAGCGATCCTCTTGATCGCATGCTCGAGGTGATCCGCTTTTGGCTCACGAAGGATCTGAAATATGCAAAGGGCAAACCTTGCAAGCCATACAACTCGTGTTTGGGGGAATTCTTTAGGGTGCGTTGAATGGCGGCCGTCACTTGGCATCCCGAGCATGTGAAGCTCAGGTGCAGACGAGGAGAGTGTTTCGCTAATGTCGAGACTTTGATTGCAGTGCAACTGGGAGACTGAGGACAATGCGCCAAGAATCGAAACTGCAGAACTCACAGGCCCAGGATCGGCCTCAGGGTCCGTGTCAGGCTCAGATAAAGGATCGTTACGAAGCTTGAAATCCACGGCCAAGGGTGACAAGAACGAGTCGAGCGTCTCCTTGTCGGTGCCCAAACATGGCGCTTCGACACCAGATAAGAAGCCAATCCGCGTGTCATATCTGACCGAACAAACATCGCACCATCCGCCCGTGAGTGCGTTCCACGTCACTTGCCCAGAAAAAGGCCTTACGGCTCGTGGGTTCGACCAAATCACAGCCAAGTTTACGGGCACGTCCGTCAAAGTGCTCCCTGGCGAGCACAACATGGGCATTTTCATAACCCTGGAGAAACACGGATCCGAAACTTACCAACTGACACACCCTGCTGCTCACCTCGGCGGTCTGCTCCGGGGATCCCTCAGTGTTTCTGTCAGTGAGATGGCGTACATCACTTGTCCGCAAACCAAGTTGAAAGCTATCCTCCATTACGTGGAGGAAGGTTGGCTTGGCAGAACAACAAACAAGATAGATGGTGTCGTGTTCCGCTATGATCCCGAAAACGACAGTAAGACCCTGGTGCAGCATGTCCCGGACGAAGACGTGCTCGTTCGCTTGAGCGGGCCGTGGAGGGAGAAAGTCGTGTTCACGATTGGTTCCAAGCCAGTGGTAAGGTTTCCTGTCCCACGAGTTCGTGGTGGAGTCACACTCACTGATGATGGCGTTTCTCAGAAATCCGTGCCTCCTGAGCAACATTACACAATCATCGACGTGGCACCTCTCCACGTCGCATCCAAGATCATTCCTCCCGAAGCCCAGCAGCTCCCGAACGAATCCCTCACACTCTGGGGCGGTGTCACCAAGGCGATCCACGCGAAACAATTCTCAAAAGCCACCGAGATCAAGGTGGAGCTGGAGGAAAAGCAGCGTGAGAAGGCGCGAGAACGGGAGAAGAAGCAAGAGACGTGGCAGCCGGTCTTCTTCGAGCACGTGGTCGGCAACGGCGGGAAACCAGGACTAACAGAAAAGGGCAAGAAGGTTTTGGAGCGGGCGCAAAAGGGCGACTGGTCAATGGAGGGTATCTTGTGAATCGCGGAGCAGCCCTAGAGCCTTTTTTTCTCCCGCGATGTTCTTTGTATATTCAAGGCTGCATAAGTAGAAGACGGGGGCAGGCGGCTTGTTGTTGTTTCGCGCTGGTAGAGCTTGAAAATTGGGCGCATGTCCTGAATAATTTGGGTTCGTGGACCCCCCCCCTTCCCCTACCGAGTAGAAAGGATGAACCAGCTTTGACGACTGGCAGCGATGACCTCGCCACCATGTTCATTGCCGATTGCCGTGACGTCTCGTGCTGCACAGATTTCATGTATACCTTGGACGGATAGACTTGAGAATAACGTAAATCTTACGTCTGGTTGAATATTCATGGAAAGACCCATGGCCTTTTGAACCTTGTGACGTCCTATGTTGAGTGCTAGGTCTGTGTGGCCTGTAACGAGTGGGAGCAGTTGTTCTTCGAGCCGTGTGGCCGCGGGATCAGGCCCGTAACACGTGACCTGTTCTAGGCGGCGCCGGAGCGCCCTGCGCGGCAGCCTATAGTGCTGCTATCAAACAGGTCTACGGGGGCCTTGTTGAATCCGTAGCCTTTTACCGAGTACAGGGCGGTCTCTCACGGCACTTACAGCGAGGCTTACAAGCGTGATGATGTAGAAAACTGAGGCGTGTGGTGCTGCGGGCCGGATTCAGAGTCACCAGTACCACACAAGCTCACGGGTTCGGGCCACGGTGGGGGCATTGCGGGGGGCCCTGCTGGCCCAGCATCCCCCCCCCCGAGCGGGGTTATGAAGGGGAGACTCGCGCGCATGCCGCACAACTACTACTGGTACTGGTGGACGTCTTGATCAACCGCTGCTGCTGCTCCGTCGACGAGCCCATCCGCAAGATCAACCAGCAGTACCGCCAACTCATGCCCGAGGGGCGCTCCCCGGTATATAGCGATCTATCGCGCGTTATCAACGAGGGTCACTACTCCCGAGCTCATGAGGATGCTCGCCAGCAGCCAAGGCAAGGTCGTCATGGGCCGGCGTCCTCGGACGCGAAGAGGCTATGCACGGAACATGCGCACGAGATGTCCTCGACGACAGTATGATGGTGGAGGAGGAGGCGTTGTGGCATTTTTTCGGAACCTTGCTGTTGATAAAAGGCACCAGGCACCGAAACGTCCAGGTCCCCAGTCTTGTTACCGTATTACATCCCTACCGGTTAATGAGGGACAGGGATGCGGAAGATCGTTGCCCTATGATATAGCTACTTATGTACAACATTAGGAAGGTTCCGACCCACGGCATTGGCGATTTTGAAAGGTGCCTGCGTATAAATAACTGCATGTAGCAGAGCCCCTGCTGTCCAAATTTTCTTTTTTTTTTTCTTTTTTTTTTCTTTTTTTTTCTGGAGTTTTTTGGAGTTTTTTCAAAGAACTGCGTGGACGGCAACCTGTGCGACATAAGAGATTTCAACATCTTGGGGGCCGACACAATGCACGCCATGGTGAACTTGTTGTTTGCCGTTGCGGCGGCACTGGCAGCAACTCCCATTGCCGCTGCCGCCAACAAGACGCAACGAGTCCTATCTGGCACCTACTTTATTGAACTCGATCAAGGCACTGTACGTCTCGATACACCACGCGCGAGAGAGCGAAAAATGTTTTCAGTCAGATGTGACTTACAAGGAAGCGCCAGAACGTGGCTGGCTTTGCAAGAAAAGTCACCACCGAGGCCAAAGCTCGCATTCGCCGACAGATTGAATATACGCCCAAGGAGGGGAAAAGAAAAGCGGCTGTACCGTACAAGGCCGTCTCGATAGTCCTCGAGAATGCAAGCAAGATCAACGACATTGCTTCCATGGATGATGTTGTCAAGGTATATCCCGTTGAGATGCATTTCCTGCGCGGCATTGCTCCGCCGTCGAGCGACCGACCACCACAGAGTGAAGGACCACAGTCGTTTGCCGGCAAAGGTCAGGCAACGCGGCGTGCGCCGCGCGAAACGGATACCACGGCATACTCTGCCCATGTCATGCTGCAAATTGACAAGCTCCACAGGAAGGGAATCACGGGCAAGGGCATCAAGATTGCCCTGATCGATACCGGTGTAAGTAGATCGATCCTGCTCGGGCATCTTTGTCAACCCCCAACCCCCCATCCTCCAAGTCCCAAGCCCAAGGCTGACAGACCACGCGCAGGTAGACTATGAGCACCCGGCACTCGGGGGCTGCTTCGGTCCCGGATGCCTTTTCTCCTTTGGAGCAGATCTGGTCCATGGCGAGCCTACACCAAGAGACTGTCATGGTCACGGAACCAGTGTCGCCGGCATCATCGGCAAACAACAGGACGCCCTGGGCTTCACCGGCGCAGCCCCGGGCGCCCAGCTGGGCATGTACCGCATCACCTGCAGCGGTTCGTTCGCCAGCGACGTCATGGTCGACGCCATCTACCGCGCTCTCAACGAGGGTGTCGACATCATCTCGTCATCGGCCGGGCTTCCGGGTGGGTGGCCGGATAGTCTCCTGTCGGCGGCCGCGGCGCGGGCCGTCGAGAGCGGTGTCGTTTTCGTCCAGGGCGCGGGCAACGACGGCGAAGCCGGTCTCTTTACGCTCCTGGATCCCGCCGTCGGCCACGGTGTGATTAGTGTCGGATCGGTGAGGAACCGGGCGTCTGCCGACATGGTCAATGAGGCCAAGTACACCATTGGCGACGACGGCATCGAGGTCCCCTTCCACTTTCACCCGACGATACCCTCGGATAATTTCACCGGCACCCCGATGCAGGTCTATGCCCTGCCGGTGGACGACGACACTCATCGTGCCTGCGGACCGCTGCCTCCCGACATGCCGGATTTGAGCGACAAGCTGGTCCTGCTCCCTTTCCGTCCTGGCGAAAAGGGGCACTGCAGCTTGAGGGCGAGGATTCAATCGGTTCGTGAAATGGGGGCTGCTGCACGTATTCTTGCCTACCAGGCACACAGCGGCTGGAACGCTAGTACTGTCTTCTTGGAAAAACTGCCCAAGGGGGTCGTTGGCGTCGGGATGCTAGGCTTCGACATGGCGAAGGCGATGCTCGAGGCGTTGCAGTCTGGCCGCAACGTCCTCGTCACCGCCCACCCGCGCAAAGACGGACCTGTGGTCTATGTCGAGACGCCCCATGAGGAGAGTGCGGGAGCTGTTTCCGCCTTCAGCTCCTGGGGCCCCTCGTGGAATCTCGGTCTCAGGCCCTCCCTGACCGCGGTTGGCGAAGAAATCATGACGACGGTCGCTGGGGGTCGGAATTCTCATGGCTACACCGTCAGGGGAGGAACTTCAGCCACGGGCCCCCTCATTGCTGCCGTCGTGGCACTGATCGGCGAGGCTCGCGGTTCGCTGGATGCGGCTACCGTGGAGAGCCTCCTCGTTTCGCACTCGTATCCGCAGCTCTACCACAACGGGAAGACCTTTCTGCCCTACCTTGCCCCTGTTGCCCAGCAGGGCGGCGGTCTGGCGCGTGCCTATGACGCTGCCTATGCTACGACTCTTATCCATCCGGCGGGTCTCAGCTTCAACGACACTGAACACAAGGCCGCCTCGCTCAACTTCACCATTAAGAATGTGGGCCAGGATGCTGTCACATACCGTCTTTCGCACGTGCCCGCTGTCACCATGTATGTCTTCGCACAGAACGGCACTCTTTCTTCGCATCCCAGCGAGCTTGGTGACGTCAAGGCTCCAGCCGCCATCACCCTCAGTGACACAATCGTCACCGTAGCCCCTGGTAATACCGCCAGCATCCGTGTATCGGCGTCAGCTCCTGATGGCCTTGACGCCAGTCGAATGCCCCTGTGGTCTGGCTGGATCGCGATCAACGGGTCTGACAGTACTTCGCTCTCTGTTCCTTATCAGGGATTTTCCGGTTCGATTCGCAAGCAACAAGTCCTGGCACCCGATGGCGCCTCGCTCGTCTATCAAAATGTTTCCGTGCGCGAGGGCACTAGCATCGTCTTGCCAGCACCGGGCTCTATCGCGACATCTCAACTTGTATTGAATATCAACGCAGCCCTGGGAACCCCTCTGGTACGTGCCGAGGTTGTGTCTGTGAATGACACGGCCGATGGGACAAGTACTACCACAACATCGTTCGGTCAGGTATCAGGGTTTCCTGTCCAGTGGCGCCCAAACAGTAACGTCCTGGAAGCCGGAACACCAGACTTGCTTCAATTCACCCGATTTGAATGGAACGGTCAACTCGACACAGGTGACAAGGTTCCCAAGGGCCACTACAAACTCGTCGTGCGAGCTTTGCGGATTTTTGGTAACCCTGATAATGACGATGACTGGGATATCAGTGAGTCGCCGGTGTTTGACATTATCTAATTCCTACATAATACCTACCCTCGTATACGCGTCCGGTTTCGATGAGGATGAGCGTCGATGCCTGTTAGCGCACCGCTTGGCTTACCGGCCGCCGCACGGACTTTCAAGTACTGGTGGTGAAAATAAACGCTAAAAATGAACACCTCCCATCAGCTCTGGGCGCCCGAAGCACGCATTTCGGTTAATTGTGAACTCAGTAACTCACCCTAGGTAGACTTTGTGAGTCTGTATGTGTCTACGATCCATCGATCGTCTTTGACGGAAACAGTCGTCGGGGAATGTCCAAATGATAGCGTGGGAAAAGGACTTTGACAGGTCCATTTTGGGGAAATGGAAACAGGATAAAGTTTCGTGCCGAGATAGATGCCCACCTGGACTCATTTCGGATGATGGAGACGTCATGAGGCAAGAACGAAGCACCACAATAGTCGAGTGTCGGCTTGATACGGGCATAGCTCAACATGGGCATGTCTGGCGTGGATCAGAACATGGGAGACAAACGGACCGAGGACAAACTCTGTCCTGAGCAACGAACCTTGGTGATGCTGTGCGGCTTGTATATCTGCAGGCAAGCGTATTACCTGCGCAGAGCTGTCACACCTGGGGGCACGCAGCTCGCGGATCTCAAGACTGCGCATTTCTCTTGGCTCTTCGCATCTCTCGCAGGGTGTCGCTCGGTGCGAAGCGATCACGTACTTTGCATACCAATCAGGCAACGCCCCCGGTCCTCTCCTGTGAGCAATCTTGGATTGGAACTGGGCCAGACTGTTTGCATGATGGCATCATTCGAGCTGAGCGACTTGCTAAATATCAAGAGTTGATTATTGTTGTGGTTGTCTGGCCTCCCCAAATTTTATACACGCAGAAATCTGCTGCTAATATTACAAGACAATTGAAAATCGGATGAAAATGTGCCCTTCTCGGCAAGGCCCACCCCAATCGAGAGGATTCTTATCTAACATCTCTCTCACCGTTTTGACCATTTGACAGAGGGTGAAGAGGATTGATTGTGGCGGGTATGGTGCGTAATATTTCCACCTCCGCGTCTGCCTCTCCGTCCTTTTCTTTCACGCATCAACAAAAGCCTTGACATTGCCCAGCCACCTCAGGTACTCTCTCTGCTCCTTCGCGTCCACGTAGTCGGGCACAAAGACAGCCAAAGTCTGCGTGATGCCGCGCTCCTCGAGAAATCTCTCCATGAGCACCTGCAGGTCCTCATCGAGGCTACCGAATGGCGGTCCGGGGTACACATCTGCGCGTTTCTGCGCCGAGTCGGGACTGTCCACCTTGGCGATCTTGGCGTCCTCGTAGAAGGACATGTTTTCGACAACAATGCTGCCGTCTTGCGCAGTGGCCTCAATGTTGAGCGCGCCCGACGCCTTGCCTGGCTTTTCCACCACGATGGAGAGGTTGATGGGGGCGGCAGCGGCCGCATCCTCGTCCAGATCTTCGTCGAGCTCGTCCACGTCTTCTTCGGGAGCAGCGGCGGCGGACGATCGAGAGGAGCCTTGCTTCGAGGCCGAGTGAGGAGGGTTGGTGGCGTTGATGTCGCTGTCGAACTCTTCGTCTTCCGCGGGATCTTCGCTGAACGGGTCGTAGTTGTTGATGTCGGCGATGGAGAAGCTCACAGTAATCCTTGACAGGAAAAAAAAAACGTTAATTATCCAGCTCCGTGATTTCGTCCTGGAGGGGGTTTGGTTGTTGTTTTCTCATGCTTACTTTTCGTCGCCGAAGGAGCGCACGAGCTTGACGACTTCCTGACCAGGCGTGTCAATCAGCTCAAAGGGGCTGTTCTCCAAAAAGTCTTTGATGCTAGCGGGCTGTTGCTCCTGCGCCTTGACTTCCTCCTCCACTTGGATCTCGCTCTCCAGCTTGGCTGACAGCTCGTCGTCTGTCTCGCCGTCAGCGGCGCGGCGGCCAGCTGTTGATGAGAAGGCAGCGGCGCGATATTGGCATCGCAAGGCGCATGACGTCTTGGCAACAGTACTGGGGCGCGTGAAGCTAGACCGCGTCGAGGCGCTGACGATGCGGGCCATGGCCCGCGGGGCGGTTCTTGCAAATGTTCGAGCGGCGAGCATTGTGATTTTTGTGCTGGAGAAGCAATAGTCTAAAGTGGCGGGGACGGGGGAGAAGCTCGTTTATCTCGAAGTTTTTTTTTCTTTCAAAGGTCAGGAAGCTCTTTTTTTTCTGGGAACCTGCGGCCTCAGAACGTCTTAGTATGGGTGGATGCTGTGGAACAGCGATTGCACGTGATCTCGCTCCCAGCTTTACGCGTAAGTCGCTTCCGAGGATGGATGATATAGGTCAAAGAATGTCATTATCAACCGCTATAAACTAAATTCGAGATGCAGAGCTCTGTACATCATCAGATGATGCATCAGATGATGCGTCAGATGATGAGCCCTGGCGCACACAATGCAATCATGTTTGAAATTCTGGCAGCTTCCGTGTGGAAATGCTTCGATCTACCTACCAACAAAGCCACCTTCCTACCAGGTAGGTAGGGTAGGGGACCAATTCCGATGAGTAAATTACCTTTGTCAACACGCGCCAAAGATCCGAAGGAACGCCATTCGCCAATCGTTGCCAGGTGTCGTGAATGCCAGGTGTCGTGAACCATTCATCTCAATTTTCGCCCCTCCTTCACAGCTCACCCATATCGGGATGCTCAGCATCCACGAAGCGCCATGCCAATTCGTGGGGAACCCAAGCTATTGAATGGCAGAGACAAAGGTTGATGAAGAGTTTTGCAAGACTGAGTCGTGTTGTGTGACGTCCGTCAATCGGAAACGTCGTGCTCAGCTAATGCCTTTAGAGGGAAATTCTGCAGGCCTCACTTGGCCGGCACTCGATATTTTTATCCAGGACAAGGTTGCCAAGTAAGCCCATTCACCTTTCCAATCCTCTAACAGTCTGGCCTTTTCGGCCGACATCAGGTCCGGGAGCACTGGGCAGCATGTTAGCAGGGTCCTTACCAACGCTGGTGTTGCAGGCATGATATTGGAACGTACCGAAGCCTCTCTTGTATTCCGCCTCTAATGCAGCAATCTTCAGCTTGAGGAGGTCCTCTTTCGTACTGGCCGGGCGACCCTTCCGACGGGCCTTCTTCAAACCATCAAACTCTTCATCATGTTGGTGAACGAATCTGCAGGGGTCAGCGGATGGCTTGACCGACGCAGCATTCATCGCATGTCGGATTGGCGCCACACTTACCTGTGGATGAATGACTGGAGAGTTTCGAGATCAAGCGGCTCATTGTTCCTTTTCGCTAAGCAGCTTTGAAAGAAAGACACTCGATCGGCTGGCCCGGCGCGCGTCAGTGGTGGTGATTCACAGCCAATGCGAAGCGGCAGATGCTCCTACAGATCGGCTGCTCTCTCTTCTCTCTTGCGGCGGCGAGCTTTTCCAGGCGCTGGTCTCGGACACTGGCCTTGTGCAGGCGCAACGAGTCTCTCGACTTTGCGTGCAGCGTGTTGACCTCGCCATTGCGCTTCTTAGCAATCTGCTTGCGTGTTTTTTGCAGCGAGCTGGGCATCTTGGGTGTGAGATGGGGTTGATGTGAGTTTCACTGCCAAGGGAAAAAAAGAAAAAAGGGACTATGCGGGAGGCCTTCCTCCTGTGCTCCTGCGCGGCCCAGTGGCATGGCGCCCCACCCACTTCTGTCGAATTCACCGCCATATCTGTCTTGCGCAACTCCAGACAAGAAGCTGATGCGGGTTGGAAGTAATACCTCACTGGGTCATTTCGTTAGGTCGGCTGGCTCCATCATCATCCAATTTCATAGAGCCAAGAGTTTCGCAAAATGCGACGACGAACTGCTTCGCTCGCGACAGCCACGCCCGACTCCTCCCCGTGGCCCGAGCTAGGCGTGCGGGAGCTACGCCGCTTTGGACCGCCACGAGGCCCAGCAGCGGACAGGGCAGGGGCAGGTGGGCGGCCGCGCTGTCAGGCACCGCGCATGCAAGTAAGCCGCGCCGGGCCACGTCCACTAGTACAGTACACACTTTACTGTACATGCAATGTATGCCGAGCCGTCAAACGCGTCTCAGCGATGTCCTCGTCAACTTTAAAACGCTGAGGCTGGCTACCACCGCGCCTTCTCGACAAGGCAATTGCTCTGGAGAATCCAGCTCGGTCCCAGATCCCTCACACAACGCGACGACAATTTCTATTCTATTCTCACGACCGACAGAAGCTGGCTCATGTTGATTTCCCCTCGGGCAATCTACGGCCATCGATCGTGCCCATCGTCATGACTACTTGATACCTGGCAGCTTTCGTCACCAGCCGTATCGTATACCTGCATTTCTGCTAGCCGCACATCACTCGGTACTTGTTCGTCCATGGACACTCGACGCAGCTTGCTCTTCAACCTTTTGCTCTAATCACGTACCACCAGCCTGGGAGGACTGCCTCGCTCGTGACACCTGTCGCCTTGCTCGACCTCTGGCAGGCGCGTCTGGAAATCGACAACTTGCGACGCTATTGGTCTTCTGATGCACTGGTTCTCCTGCCCGTCCGCCGCCTTAACAGCTCTGTCTGATCTGCGCATCCCAGCGAAACCTTATTGCGCCGGCGTGACTTGCCAGCTCGGCGCAGTCCTCCACGGACCAGCCACCTCGCCTCTGGCATTGTCCTGCTCCCCATGTCTTTGGTCACTTGCTCTTATTCACCTTTCACACTGCCAAACAGGACACAGTACCCAGCTTTCGCCCAACGAGCTGGCCGTTCACGATGGGGGTTTCTGGTGCGTCTCTCATGCCTGGCTACGCTTTTCCGTGTCTGATTAAACTGACAATCAACAGGGCTGCTGCCGTTGCTCAAGTCAATTCAACGTCAAACAGAATTGAAAAAATGCAAAGGTCAGACTCTTGGTGTCGACGCCTATGGCTGGCTGCATCGAGCGGCTTACTCATGCGCTGTTGAGCTTGGCCGAGGAAAACCGACCAGAAGGTGAGTGTTCCGCATTAGTCCTTGTCTTTGAGGCTGACCAGGCGCCTTAGATACATAAATGCGGCGATGCTTCGCGTGCGCATGCTGCAGCACTTTGGCGTTGTGCCCTACATGGTCTTCGATGGTGACTACTTGCCAAGCAAAGCCGCCACTGAGGAGTCACGGGCCAAGAACCGGGAGGAAAAGAAGAAGCTTGCCGATGGGTTATTCAAGGCCGGCAAGATGACGCAAGCCACGCAGCAATTCCAGAAATGCATCGATATCACTCCCGAGATGGCCGCCGCCCTCATACGAGAGCTTAAGCAGGCCGGTGTCCTCTACGTGGTAGCTCCTTATGAGGCAGACGCCCAGCTAGTCTACCTGGAGCGTCAGGGCTTGGTCCAGGGTATTCTGTCAGACGACTCGGATCTGCTCGTCTTCGGCGCCAAACGCTTATTGACCAAGTTGGACCAGTACGGCAACTGCATTGAGATCAACCGTCGCGACTTCTGCGCCTGTCGAGAGATAGCTTTGACCGGGTGGTCTGACACGGACTTCAGACGCATGGCCATCATGAGCGGCTGTGATTATCTCTCCGGTCTGCCGGGCGTTGGTCTCAAAACTGCATATCGTTTGCTAAGGAAACACAAAGACCCCGAGCGTGTCGTACGGTCGCTCCAGTTTGATGGAAAACGCATATGCGAAAATTACATCACGCAGTTTTACCAGGCAGAACTCACTTTTCTGCATCAATGGGTGTTCTGTCCTGAAAGGAAAGAATTGGTCCATTTGACCGACTTGGACGGATCTCGGACGGCCGAGGAGATGCCCTTCATTGGAGCTCATGTCGAACCGGAACTGGCCCGGGGCATTGCTGCCGGAGACATCGATCCGATCACCAAGACGCCCATCGTCATAGCCACAACACCGTCCAAGAGGACACATTCTCAATTATCAAGAACGCCCGGATCGCCGTACATGCCCATAAACTCCTATTTCAAGGGACATGGCCGGATACCTATGGGCGAAATGGACCGAAACTGCTTTTCCGCCGATTCCCAACGAGTTGCGCAAATTACTGCAGGGGGATCGGTACCGCGCGTTTTTCCGTTGCCACGACCGTATGTCGAGAGCCCACGTCAGTCAGTTCGAGCTTCAATCGCCCAAAGGTTGAGTTCTGCGCCAGCAGGAACCTCTCCGGGGCTTCATCGGCGACGCACAGAACCTATCGCTAAAGTGCTGGCCGAGGTTGCCGGAGACACGCTTCCGCGACAGGAAACTGACGACATGAGGGTGCCCCCACTAACGGTTGCCTCTGCTCCGGGGCCACATCAGAGGCCGTCGAAGAAAGCACGCCTCTGCGATGACGTGGACGAAGACGGATCTCCCAAGAAGAGCAAGTTCTTTCCTCCGTCCAAGGCCAGAGATAGGGCAAAGAACGACAACTACCTACTATCGGACGACTCCATCGAAGAGAGTCTGCACGAACTGCCCGACTTTGATGGATGGAAACCGGGTGGCAGAGCGTCAAAGTCGATTGACATATTTCACGACGACGCCGAGACGTCGCAACAGGGCACAGCCTCTGAGGGCTCCGCGGGGTCTAACAGCCAGACGAGCCAGAGCGCTCGCACGACGGTGCCGTCTCAGCAGAAAAGCGAGCCACCAGTGGTCGTGACCAGCATCATAGGGTCACCACCGAAAGGCCCTCCGAGGTCCCAGCTAGTACGAGCCCTCTCTACACCAATGCGGGCCAATCTGAGCCGATTCACTTTCTCGTCTCGGCCATCCGTCACGCCCGCGTCATCTCTCGGCAGCTGCCCGCTATCTATATTCAGCGCAGCACCCACGCCATCAACTGCTCCATCAACGACCGCTCCGCGGCTCACGCCTCTGCAAAGACTTGGTGTGCGCGCTGCCAACGGTCCCAGAGCATCTCCTCACTACCCCAAGCCCAAGCCCAGGCCGAAACCGACGGCTGCACAAGACGGTGGCGTCGTTGGAGGCTTGCCGGTGAATCCGTCTTTGTTGCCGCTGCCCAAAGTCGACGTGGACGAGCTCGAGGCCCTGAACAAGCCGTGCGGCGGGAGCGAAGACCAAATCATTCCCGGAAGTAGTAGCGACGGAGACGACGATGACGATGAACTGGAGCTGGAACTGCCGCCGCGGAAGCTCGACCTGTCCCGCTTTGCGTTTACGTAGAGGTGCTCTAGGGCGGAGAAAGAGCAGGCCCCAGCCGTCTTCATGTGCGTCTGCCACATTTCTGGAACACTTCGAGCGGCTGGTATTTGGTTCTCGGTTCCTTTCTTTACAACGATTCCTCTTTGCTTGAGCCAGGTTGTAGGTATGTGTGTCTGTATGGTTTGTGTGGACAAGCAGTGTCCTCTTGGAACAGGAGACGAGGTATGTTATGGCAGGCGGGCATTGCTCATTGCTTCAAGGGGGACGAATACGATGACACACCTATTGGTTAGCCCAGGGGAGGAGAAGGCGGAAGGGGAGGGGGGGTTCGACAACGAAAACAACAACAATGTGGCTATGTTGTATCAGTCTTGCAGGCTTAGCTCTCGCGATGGATGAACAGATTGTATTATAATTTGGAGCGGGCTTTGCTAGTATTTAACCATCGTGTGTTTCCTCTCGTCCTTCCTTGTCGCGCAGTGCAGCAGAGCACGGCGAGGGTGATTGTTCCTCCTGGCGCTTCCCGCGCCCGGTCCAAGTCTATCACTCCACGTATCGCTCCACGACCTCGCTCGACCTGGAGCTTCGCAATGCGCCCTCGTCTTTAACGTCACAAAGGAACAAATTTCAAAAAAGGTCCGAGACTTTCAAGAGTCGGCTGGCTCTACTTATGCATTGATACATATCCGACAGGTGAAAAGGAGTTTGGAAATCAGCGCCAACATCTCAGGGCGCAGGGGAAAACACCAGAAGTGAAGGATCGAAAAAGGTAGAATTAACGCTACGAAGGCGCAGCGCAACGAGACCAAGGCCGCTGCGCCGTCCGCCCATGCCGCTCCGCCCTCTTCCATCTCGTTCCGTCCCATGCCTTGGTGCCATCACAAGAAGAAGATGAGTGAAACAAAGACCAAAGACCAACATGTGCTGCACTACGCCCGCCTCCCCTGCCACAACCGTTCCCTCCGCCTCGTATAACGCCCATTGTCGCATCCGTGGCAGGTAGCAGAGACGAGGAAACATGGGCCGCGTCTGCCTTCCCCCCTGCCCACGGCATGATGTGCGACGGTTCCATTCCACGATATATGCAGATGTCCATCAATCATCTTCGTCGCAAGTGTTCAAATTCGCTTATCATGACGTGCCGTCTAAGGAGCAATCTAGAGAGAGTGAAAGAATGAAGAAGAAAATACGTGGAAAAGAATGGCTCTGCCGACTCGCTTGCTCCGTCATTCTAACGACGAGCAGCTGCGACGATCATGTCTGCTTTAAATGTCCAACTCGCTACACGCTCGTCAGTCATCGTTGCTATGAACCAGTTGAAAAGGAAAACTCACATCTGGCGAGGTGCTCAGCTGTGTATTCCAGAAGAATGACGCGGCGCTTGTTGCAGTACGACGTCCTGTCCATAATGTCTACTTTGAGCTTTGGGTCGGATAGCTCCGTGATTGGCTTCTCGAACATTTCCGACAAGTTCTCCACTGCCATTTCGAGGTCCTTCTGATTATCCTCGAATAATTCCGTGAGATTGTTTCTGGCGAGATAGAAGGCAAACGCGTAGGTCCACTTCAGCGTCTGCCGGCAAGTCTGAAGGGCTTGCGAAGCTGAGTTGAGATACTGGACTTCAATCCATGACATGCCGGACGAAGTCTGTAGCTGTACCATCTTCTTTTCCGTCTTCAAGGCTATGTCTTTGTCCAGTCTCGCCGACTGCTCATGATTGGCGTACCGGTTGTAGTAGTGCAGATATCGCTCGAGTGAGGTCCGTGACTTGGCTTGTGCGTCCCTCGCCTCGGAGCCGCTTTTCTCTTCGAAACGGTTGCAGTTGTACCAGCTTGTCCCGTGCTCTGACCAAAGGCCCATGCACATCCAGCAAAATTCGTATTTGCATTTTCGACATGTCATGTGGTTGCAACCGCCGTTCTTCTCGATCGTGGAGCTGCATTTCGGGCATTCTTTCGTATTTGCTGAGATCCAATTGGCCGTCTCCGAATCGTCCGCGCACTTCTTGAGCCATTTCTTCACTAGTTCGCAGGGCGCTGGTTGGTGATCGGGATTCGGACAGCCAAAGCAGAACCTATGGCCACAAAGGCACTCGACTGATGGCACAATCTTGTCCAAATCCTTTCTCTTGACTCCGCACTCAACCACGTTGGGACAGTCTGGAGCAGGACACCACCTAAACATGTCCTTATCTTCAACGTAGGTCCTGTTGAGCAATTCGCGATAACGACCCGTCAACTCTGGAGTGACAAGCAGGTCCAACGATCTGGAGTCAAGGATGCGGCCGCAACCATCAGAGGGACATTGAATCCGTGCAGCCTCGCCTTCTCCCTTGATTTTTTGGGTGAGATACTGTCGGTAGCAGTTGACGCAGTATCTGTGACCGCATTTCAATGCAAAAGTTTGCAGATCCTGTTCATCTTCGCAGCAGATATCGCACACGAAGCCGGCAACGGCCTCCAGCTTAGGCAGCACGGATGTGTTGCTGCTCAAGCCGGCAGCCTCCAAGACCTTTTCCGGACGGTCCATGTAGTCCTCGAGCAGTCGTTCTTTGTTCCAGCGGAAAAACCGCAGTAGTATAGCAGCATCTTCCTTGCGCATGTCAAGAATCATATTCACTTCGTGAATCATGTCATCCTGTTGGTGTTGTATGTCGGAGGGTTCGTGAACTTTGAAAGATACAACATGCGCGGGCTGCTTGCTCTTTCCGATGTCCTTGGTGGACAGCCCGAAGTCGGGATCAGGCTCATCAAAGTCGTCTTCGAAATCTAGCCCAGTCGTTGGTCAGCACGTGTCTTGGTCGAGCGGAGGGCAAAAGCTGAGCGTTTCGCAAATGATGAGGGTGGTAACCGACCTTCCCCGGCGGACAGCTCATCCGCGCTATATTCCTGCATGATCTCGTCATCACTCGACATATTGGACATGTACTCCTCTTCCGAGTCCATCCCGATGCTCGTCGTGGTGACAGGTGATGGGGGAACGGCTGGAACCTCGGCAGCTGAGGCGACGAGTCTCTTTTGGCTAGACAGATTTGTGTCTGGGAAAGATATCGTCGCCTCAGCAGCCTTTCGTTTTCTCGTAATGGGAGGAATGGTGACGACTTTCCGCCCGATGCACGGGAAAGGTGAGAGTCTCGTGAGAAATGACTTGACCAACGCTTGACGAAAGGCAACAGACTGGCCACTTAATGAGGTATGCAGCGGGCTGGAGGGGTAGTCTCTCAGGGGCCGGGAGAAGCGGCGTCTAATCGAGCATGGAAGAGGGAGTCGGCGAAATGGAGAACAGGGGCGGAGAGGAGGTTCTACAATAAGGGGAGAAGAACTCCGAAAAGGCGGAGTCGGCTAGATGCCACGAAAGTCAGGATTTGCGACACCGGTGGTGATAGTAAAGGAGAATTAGGCAAGATGTCACGGGTTTGCCGTTGGCGGTTGAGCGGGCTGGAAACGGCCAAGAAGGGGAGCCAAACCCATGACGGTGTCGGCCGCCGAGAATTGGCGTAACGGTTCGAGTGCCTGGCAGACAGGCCGTGGTAAGTGGCGGATGATTAGATGATCCTCAGCTGACTCATGCGATATGGGTGAGTGCAACGCCATCAGCTCGCATCGGATCAGGCCCGAAGAGGACTCGAACGCGGCAGGCGCCACCAGCATCGGCAGGTGTGGGGCGGGCATTCCCCCAAACACAACACGATGGTTATGTCACCAAAGCCGCAACTGCGACTTGAGTTTCCCTTTACCATACCTCGGGTTGATTGAAGGACAACTACTCTTCTGAAGAAGAAGTAGCATGCTTTAGTAATAAGAAGCGCAAGAACAAGAACCAGAGCTAGCTGCCACGAGCCCGGAACCCACGCAGATAGACGTCAAAACAAGTTCAAAGGGAGTTCGGTTTGTACGAATAGCCTAGCAAACATGCAGGACTCCACTTGCTTGCGCTTGGCGCTGGTCAGATTCCATTCACAGGACGAAAAAGGCTGCGGCAAAGAACAGACAGCCGGCAGTGGCCTCTTAGTTGTAAATTACGTCCATTTTGTCCACGCAGAATCACTTGCCGTCTGTCGCGGGTGGGATCTGTTGCTTGCTACCCTATACTATCACGTATACTGATCCCAGTGTCCGACAATGCTTACTCGCGATGCATATGTAGCAGGAGTACGGGTTTTGATAATTAGCCCTTGTCTTATTTCGACGTCATCGGGAGCTAGGCTTGTCACCTGTGTGGCGCAATCGCGTGGAATGTCCTTGGCAAGCAACAAAGGACTGACCTCTGCCTGCCCGGTCTTCATGATGCTATTAAATTACGTGGAGTATGTATCTATAAGTCGCAGCATTTTGAAGATTATGCGAAGGTCGCCAGGATCACCACCGCCTCTCTATCCCAGCACTTTATCAGCCATTGATACTGTAGAGCCGTCAGTTTCCACCTTCAAGAACTTCTACTGTTGGCCATTTCGCCACATACCATCGGCACCAGTGTTGTCGGGCTCGACAAAGGCCTTCGACACTTTACCATTCTCAATCTTGAGAGCGTAGCGCTTACCGCGTACGCCCCCAAAAACGGCAGATGCGTCAAAGCCCAGGTCTAGTGCATTGGTGAACCCGGCCGAGGGGTCTGCCAGGAAGCGAATCTGGAGATCTGAGTCAGCGCCATGGGAACGACCTATATAAGCGAGTTTTCAGGATGAAGTAGAGTTTCTGGGTGGACCCACGCCGGTCTCTGCCGCAGGATCAAGCTGCTGAGCCCAAGCTTTCATACTGAGGCGGATAGAGTCAGTTACGAGACTTCATGTTGACCTGGTGCTGAGCGGCAACAACTCACACGAAAGGGTCGTTGACAGAGACGACAAAGACTTGACCTGCCTTCTTCAAGCCAGGGTGGTTGATGTACGAGGGCACATGCAAGGAGGAGCAGGTGCCCGAGAAGGCGCCCGGGACACCAACAATGTAGCCGTTTGAAGACTTGAACTCGTCCGCCAGATTGACCGTGGAGCCTGGCGAGTTCTCCATCAGCCCGCCAAAGTCAGGCACCTCGTCGCCAACTTTGACGAGAGCGCGTCTGGTGGAATGAAAGGCACGGACGGCACACGCTGGGCGGGCCCGCGTGGCGTGCCGAATGACAGCTCGGAGGGACATTGTCGTTGGCTGGACGGTGGCAGTCACGGCACTGCTTCTGGCGCTGATGACGGTTGCTGCGGTCGCGATGGCAGAGGTCAATCTCGAAGCTGGCGGGGAAGGAGCTGCACGGATCTTGCCTGGCTGACCCTTGTCGACGAGTTCTGGACACTCGTGTGGGCTCTTTTTGCCTGCCCACCCCGCCATCGCTACGTCGGCCTGGGTTGCAAGGCAATCTGGCGTCATCTGGAAGCGGCCGGAAGCGAGGGCCGCGTTTCTTTGGCCCTCAAGTGGCCGCGATTGGAACCTCGATGCAACGTTTCTATCAAGTGTGAACGCTGCGCTGTGCCATGAGATGAAACAACTCGCTGCAGGCTGACATTTTGGCTGCGTCTCTCCAGCGCGCGCACAGATTCGCGCGAGCTCGTTTCACCCAGGACACCGGGTCGCCTGGGTTGGAGAAACGAAAAAGGGTCTTGTTCAATCGAGCCCGTATAATACGCAGCAGCCCAGACACAGACTACCATACGACCAATGCAGCCGAAGAGGCCCAGATCATCTTTGTCGATATTACGTCACAAGGATTTCACGCTTGACGGTCGCAGGAACAGGCCGGCGACGCTGCGACATCATCTGCAAGAGGCCGGTTTGCCTGTTTCCCAAACGTCGATTTGAATGGTCGATGGGATGGGAGCATGGGAAGACGCCAGACTTCCGTTCTGCCGTCAACTTTGCGCCGGTGTTTGGAGTGAGCAAAACCTCGTCTAAACACTCAAGGCAAGGAAAATAAAAAAAGCCACCGCAAGCTGTCAGTCGAACGAGTGCGCAAAGCAGGGATCAGCTTCAGGTGGCGATTGCATGAAGAACGACAAGTCTCTGACGGGGCGGCGGCGCTGCGCCTCGCAATCCTGACACACGGGAGTAACGGTGATCATACTCTCCTACGTTCTCTAAGCGTTTGTGAGGAGACTGATCCGCGAGCAATACGTAGATCTCTCGGCGCAATGCAGAAGATTGTATCTGCCCCCAAATAGCAACGAGCTGGAGTAAAGGTAAGCCGACACCCAGAATGCACCTCCGGCATTCTGCCCATTATGAAGGCGCCTGCCCGTTATGAAGGCGCAAACGTATTGCCCTTTTAATGTCGTGCGCATGGTGTGTATGGCAGGGCGTCTCTGAGCAGTCGCCTGTCAAATGGCCATTGCTCCAATGCGAAGAGACGGAACTGAAACCGCGCGTGGTACCCATCTTGGACAAGATACTTGGCACAAACGTTCTGGCCCTCGCATGCACGGTGAAGCAGCGCGGCACACCGTGCTTCAGTGTACTACCGATTGGCTCGGGCCTTCCTTTCCCTTGGTCTACCTAACCTGTCAAGCTGGGATGCCGAGAGAACAGCCGGATCGCGAGCGAAAAGCGGCGAAATGACGTGCGCACGCGCCGTGATACGATAGTGCGCCTATGGCGGGGGCAGGCAGCGGCAGGGTGTTGCGATAGTCCACTTTAGTAGGCCCGTAACCATGTGGTGGTAGTCAGGAACCAAGCCAAAAACGTGTTCGATGGATGAGAAGAAGAAAGAAGAAGAAGGAAAAGAAGAAAGGAAGAAGGGGTGTCAAAGAGCAAAAAAAAAAGGGACAAAATGAGGCCGTCCAGAAGAGCAAGAGAGGTCCCGCAAAAGCCCCTGGCAGGAAATTCGCGACAGCCAAGATTGCAATGTCGCCCAACTCCACAGCCTTGACAGAAACAGTGATTCATTCGTGAATACACATGCTCATGCCACACATAACTTCTATAGATGTGGGTTACTACCAACGTGCATGGACGAGGTTGCTGAGGCACGGCGTCTTCAAACGGCCGGCCGGTCTGCTCCACCCTGGGTACTCAGACAGGGTCAAGAGAAGAAACTCCGTTTACGAGCGGCGGGAACTTCGGAATCGTCGAACCTGGAATGATGGTTGGCAAGGATTCTAGCAACTGTCACTGTCGCAGGTCCATCCCCACGCACAGCCGCCGCCTCTTTGTACTGTACTGTACGTTCCACAATACGGCAGCAGCAAGCAGCAGGCAGGCAGGCGGACCCCGGCAGCCCAGGGGCGGGGCCGCGCCATCAATGCGAAACCGTTACAAGTTGGTATGTGAGTATCCATTTGCTAGTGAGTCTCGACAAAATTCGGCGAGGGCGGTAGTCGCGGATTCGGCATTGGTGCTCTTTGGAAGTCTCGCTGTACTGATAAAAGCCAGGAGGAGGGCTGGGCTGGCCCGTGTCGCATGCTTCTCATGCTTTTTTCTTATTTCCTTGTACAATCTTATTCTTTGGACGCTTTTGGAAAGGGCGGCGCCATGTTTGTGCCAGGCCAGTGTATGTACGTACGTCCTCCTGTCCTGGAACTTGTTGGTGCAACACGCCACGATGCACGAACCGGTTCTCCACATTCATTAATTTGGGCAATGGGAAAGCATGCCGAGGCTGTAATGAGTAGCAAGTAGCCGCCAACTGGATTTGGGAAATGTATTCATTTTCTTGCTTCTTCCCTGGGGAGCAGATGATTCGTCCCGACGGATGAAATAAAAAAAAAACAAGAAAGAAGGTTTTCTGTGATGGCCGCCGTTGAACGGGGGAGCCGTTGCTCATCAGAGTTTAAACGGAGAGGGGGAAAAGGCTTGCACATGACAAGTGCCGCATAACAAGTCTGGTAGAGATGGATGGATGGATGGATGGATGTTAGGAACCTGGTTAGAGGACAAACGAGGGCAAACGGGCCTCCTCTGTGTGTCATCCAGCGAGCGAGCTCTTCGGATGCAGATAAGAATTTAACCTTCTCTTTTTCCTCCCTGCGCTCGTTTCCCGATACCATTCTCGCCTGGTTGCCGCTTCTGTCGTCAATCATGAATTTAAGAGACACGACGAGTCTGAACAGTCAGTGGCCTTATTTGTGGCCCCCCCCCCCTTGCCTGGCCTTGCCTCGTTGCCTTTTCCTCTTGGGAAGAAAAAAAACAGGGACCCCACCCTCGCTTCCACACTAGCTGCGTGTTGCCCCTGACCCTGACTTGTCCCTTTTGCATCCCAGCCCAGCCCAGGCCGACCTGACCTGATTGATGAACTTGTCGCCGTGTCAGACCCCGGGCCCAAGGAGACGCACACGGAGAAGGTGATCAATCGCGTCGTATCCGAACCTATCGTCCTGGTTGGGCTTGTACATTAAGCCTGATTCCCTTATTTGGACCACGCGCCACGGTACCGTCCGCTGTGTCGCCTGTTATCGTCGTCGCCGTGGTCGTCTGGGCCCCTCCCTTCCCCCTCGTTCCTACCAGACTTTGCGGTTACGTAGTGGCTTTTGGTCTTGGTCTTGGTCTTGGCCGCAGTCGCAGTCGCAGTCGCACTCGCCGTGGCCGTCGCCGCTTGACCCTTTCCAGCCAGCCCTCCTGGTCGTGTCGTTTCGCCCTGGTCTCCTCCGCTGCCTTCTTGTCAACGCTGCCCCTCAACACAACTTCCATTTCGCATGCACATCACCATCGCATCGATTTCGCGCGACTTGCCTCCTCCGTAGCCTTCTCGGCTGCACTGCCGACGACTTTGTTGTCTTGTAGCTTGGCGAGACGCCTGCGCGTGCCAACCCGATAGCACGACGATTACGGCGACCTCGTCTGCATCACGAGCGAAACGGTCCACCGTCGAAAGAATTCTTACTGGCCGCTCAGTTCGCTGCCGCTGCGCATCCGGCGAAGGGACCACTGGAACTTGCTGCAGTCATTCCTGTCGTCCCGGTTGCTACTGATTTGTCTTCGCCCTCTCGATAATCTCGGTTGTTGCGTTTGTGCAACCCATTCCCCCCTCTCATCCGCCGCGGCCGCCAAAATCCTGTGTCACGCCCATCGCCCAGCTCGCGGCGTCCCTGTCTGCCAGAATTGTGGGAGACGGTCATCCAATTTGGACTGAGACAAGTCAAGTTGCGTCTCTGTGCTCCGCATCTGTCGCCCCGTTGCAGCTCTGGGGCTGCGATTCGCAGATTGTCAATGGGAATAGCCATCGATCGTCATATCGTCGCAACCTCAGTCAAATCGTCCTTGAGCCGTGTTCCGTCTGGTCTCAGTCTCAGTCTCATCACCACCACCTTCAGCGATTGAAGCTGACCACCGAGGACAGACACGGAGGCCTTGTTTGATACCCACGCTTCCGTCACTTACAACATTCCTAAACAGAACCCCAAGCTACGAGGGCCCCTATTTCCTACGACGCCGTTATAATATTTGTTCTCTTCACCCGAAGTGCCCACGCCGCTGCTGAGCATCGACTATGCCTCCAACCATGCTTCAAACGCCGTCAAGGGCCTCGACCGCTTCCTCGTCTTCTTTCCAGCCGCTGTCGCGCCAAAACACCATGTCTTCGTACGATGGAACGCGCTCTGCGCGCCAGTCGAAGCGGTATTCCATGTCCGCGCTGTACATGTCCATGTCAGCGAATGAGGGTGAAATGCAGATCGAGGATGATCTTGCCAAAGGTAAGGCAATGCACCGACCATCTGTCTTATCTGCCCAGCCGATCGAAACCCCCTCCCTCAGTCTGGCGCTACGTTCGGCATGAGGTCGGCCCCATGGACATGTCGCAGAAAACTAACCTTGCACCTCAGCCCAGAAAATCCTTCGAGATCTTAAGTCAAAGATATCGTCGCAATCAAAGAAGAATTTCGTTTTGGAAAAGGACGTCCGATATCTGGACTCGCGAATCGCCCTGCTTATCCAGAACCGCATGGCCCTTGAGGAAGTGAGTCGACCCTCAAGCCCTTGATCGGGCTTGTTTCCTCTTGGCTAGCCAGACTGACATCTTCCGTAGCAAAACGAAGTTGCGAGCCATCTCGAAGATGCCACTGAGGTGCAAGAAGGCGTCTTTCCCAATGACGACAAAACCCAAAAATACGGCAATTTACTATTTTTACTTCAGTCCGAGCCGAGACACATTGCGCATCTGTGCAGACTCGTCTCCATGGCCGAGATCGACTCGCTCCTGCAGACAGTCATGTTCACAATCTATGGTAATCAGTATGAGAGCCGTGAAGAGCATTTGCTCCTCACCATGTTTCAGGTGCGTCTGCGAAAGCTCGTAAATTCGTTGCCTTGCATGATCCAGACTGACTTGTGTTCCAGTCCGTACTTACGTATCAATTCGATCATACGCCCGACTACTCTTCACTACTTAGGGCCAATACTCCCGTGTCTCGAATGATGACCACTTACACTCGCCGAGGCCCCGGTCAAAGCTTTCTGAAGACTGTATTGGCCGACAGAATCAACAGTCTGATTGAACTGAAGGATCTTGATCTGGAGATCAATCCTCTCAAGGTCTACGAGCGAATGTTGGAGCAAATTGAGGAAGACACTGGGGGTCTCCCCGCCAACTTGCCCAAGGGGATCACGGCTGAGCAGGCTGCCGAGAACCCTCAGGTCCAAGCCATCATCGAGCCTCGACTTACCATGCTGACTGACATCGCCAACGGTTTCCTGAGCACCATCATTGAGGGCCTCGACGAAGCCCCTTATGGCATTCGGTGGATCTGCAAGCAAATCAGGAGCTTGACAAAACGCAAGTATCCTGATGCCAATGATCAGGTTGTATGCACTCTGATTGGTGGCTTTTTCTTTTTGCGTTTCATCAATCCTGCCATCGTCACACCAAAGTCGTACATGCTCATCGATGGAACACCAGCGGAACGGCCAAGGCGCACCCTGACGCTTATAGCCAAGATGCTCCAGAACCTTGCCAATAAACCATCCTACGCCAAGGAACCCTACATGGCCAAACTCCAGCCTTTTATTCAGCTCAACAAGGACAGGATCAACAAATTCATGCTTGACCTCTGCGAGGTCAGTGATTTCTATGAAAGTCTTGAAATGGACAATTATGTGGCCTTGTCGAAGAAGGACCTCGAGTTGGACATTACCCTAAACGAAATCTATGCCATGCACGGCTTGATCGACAAGCATTTTCAGGAACTCTGCAAGGACGAGAATTCGCACTTGGCCGTCATCATGTCTGAGCTTGGAACATCACCATCGCAGGTGCCCCGCAAGGAGAATAGGGTTATCAATCTTCCGCTCTTCAGTCGATGGGAAACAGCTATTGACGACCTGACGGCTGCCCTTGATATCACACAAGAGGAGGTGTACTTTATGGAAGCCAAGTCCATCTTTGTGCAGATCTTGCGGACAATCCCACAGAGCAGCGCTGTGCTGCGGCGTCCTTTGAGACTGGAGCGCGTGGCTGACGCAGCCGCCACCAGCCGCAACGACGCTGTCATGGTCCGCAAGGGGATACGGGCCATGGAGCTCCTTTCGCAGCTGCAGGAGCTGGGTGTTATTGACAAGAGCGATCAGTTCGACCTTTTGCGGGACGAGGTGGAGCAAGAGCTGCAACATCTCGGTTCCTTGAAAGAAGGTGTCATTGCCGAGACTCAAAAGCTTGAGGAGGTCTACAAGACGATCCGTGACCACAATACCTATCTGGTCGGCCAGCTCGAGACCTACAAGAGCTATCTTCATAATGTGCGATCCCAGAGCGAGGGCACCAAGAGAAAGCAACAGAAGCAGCAAGTCTTGGGCCCGTACAAGTTCACTCATCAACAGCTGGAGAAGGAGGGCGTCATTCAGAAGAGCAATGTCCCGGATAACAGACGGGCCAATATCTACTTTAACTTCACCAGTCCCCTTCCCGGGACATTTGTTATTTCGCTCCACTACAAAGGTAGGTCCTGCATATCCCAATACCGCGCGGACACGCAGTGGTTCGTCGTCTCTGACCGTTTGTGACCAGGCCGCAACCGAGGTCTCCTGGAACTCGATCTTAAGTTGGATGATTTGCTCGAGATGCAAAAGGACAATCAAGACGAACTGGATCTGGAATACGTTCAGTTCAACGTGCCAAAGGTGCTCGCCCTACTCAACAAGCGGTTTGCCCGGAAGAAGGGTTGGTAAAGGGCGACATGCTGCCGAGGAGACCAGAAATGTACAAAAATGATGAAATCGAACGGGCCGGTTGGCGTTTTTGGGAAAGCAGAGATACCATGGCTGTTTTGTCTTTTCCTTCCTTTATTCTTCTTCCGTTTCTCCCGCGCATCCTCGCGCACAAGTTTGGACAGGCTCAAACCCCTCGTTCTGTCGCGGTTCGCTTTTGCTCAAATCAGTGTTCTGATGCCTTGGTCTTTTAGCCAGCGACGAGGCCCTCCTTGTGGGGGATGATGGGTTTTTCTTGTCTTTTTGCTGTTGCACAAACACACACGACGGCACTCTGTAATAATGTTGGCGATTCATTCTTGTTCTTCTGCTCCGGCTGGTCCGTGGCAGGACGGACGTACGCACCATTGGCTGGGCGACATTGGTTTCTTTAAGGAGGCGATTTCGAACCCCTTATTTGTGGGCAGTTTCGAACCGAGTCTAGGGCAATTGATCCTTTGGATGGGTGTTGAAGGTATTGTTCAGCGGCAGCAGATGCAGTTCACAGATAGTTTTCATTTGACATACCCCTTTGTGTTGTTGGAAGTATGGAACAGGGCCCAGGCGGCTGGTACACAGTGATACCCCCGAAAGTACTTTTGCGTGACGTGACAAGCGAACGAGAGAGCTAGATTGGCGAGGCTCGCGGATCAAAACATGGATCAATGTAATTCATGACGTCTCACGTCGCCTCGACTGGCTACTTATCTACGCCAAGTCCAGCTTTACCTACAAATACAGGGCGCTCACTGCCATAATACCCACTCGCTTGCTCCCACGCCAATGAAATGAAAACCATGCTAAATCGTAGATGGCGCAATCACGAAACTATATGTCTCCCATCATCACAGAAAAAGACGTAAAACCTTTGCTTTCCTGCGGTCTCAAATCGATTCTATATCCTCCCCAGTTCAGGTTCGGCGGCGGCGGCAGCCCCAGCAGCAGCATTCAGCCTCTGCCACGACCACTTCCAAGCTGGAGGACGAGGGTGAGGAGATGAAGGAGCAGCTGCCGTCCCATTCATGGTCTCTGCGCCGCCAGGTGTCACACTCGCGGGGGCGCCCCCACCGTCAAGAGCGACGCCGCCGCTGCTGCCCGTGACGAGCCGCTTCTTGCGCCTCTTGGCAAAGTACACGCTGGGTTGCGTGCCGAGGAGGTCGCCGTGGCGCTGGTGCTGCTGCTGCTGCTGATGGCGGTGCTGCTCCAGGGCGCGCGTGTACAGACGGTACGGGTAGGTGAAGACGAGGAGGAGCGTGCGGCGCACTCGGGCGACGACGAGGGTGAAGACGCGCGTTTGCAGGAGCAGCACGAGCGCCATGAAGGGCACGCACACGAGCACCATGGTCACTGCGAAGCGCCAGTCCGTGGCGGGGATGGTGAATTCGGTGATGCCGAATACGGACTGCCGATGTTCAGAGGTTCATTAGCGCTCTTCCTTTTCGTATCTCACCCCGAATGGAAGAGAGGATACTGTAAAAGAAAGGGGAGGTTTGGGGGGTTCAAGGGGGAAAAAGGGAAAAAAATAAGGAAGAAAACCCAGATTGGGGGGTTCAGTCGAACGAAAAAGTTAATGTCCCCCCTCTCTTTCCTTTAAGTGGTAGACTGTGTCGTTTTACGCTCTTTCCAGTGACGTGAAAGAGGACAAGATGTGCACTCATCCGGCCACAAAGGGTGGTTTTTGAGGATGGCCCCCTTTTCCACCCCAGCTAGGAGACACACATGGTGATAAGACATGCGAAGAAGTAGGAAAAACAGAGTTTGATAGTTGAAGCAGACAGCGTGAAAAGGATGTAAAAGGGCCACAGGAATGATTGAGGGGAAAAGAGGAAAAAAGTTCAAGAAACTCACAGTCACAAACGTCAAGGGCAAGAAAATCATGCTTATCATGGTCAAGATGCGAATGTTGTCGCCCTGGTCGACGGCGCGTCGACTTTCCTTGATGGAGCTCCCGCTGAACAGCTGGTCCCTCAGGTTCTCAACCTCCTTGCGCGTGCGCTCGTTGCGCTTGAGGACCTCGCCGAGCTCGGTGACGACCTTTTCCAGCTCGCGGCGCAGGAGGGCCATCTTGGCGGCGTAGGCGCGGCCCTCGGGCGAGTTGGGGCTCGCGTGCGGCCACAGGAGCGGGTGGGAGCCGGCCCAGAAGTCGTCGGTGAAGGTGTCGAGGTAGGCGGCGACCATGGCCTTGATGCCCGTGTTGATGACGGCGAGGGTGTTGTAGGCCCAGAAGTAGCGGCGGATGTAGGTGAAGTGCTTGTCCTCGAAGAGGAGCTTGTCGCGCAGGCGGCGGTCGAACATGAATTCGGGCTAGAATGGAGACCACAGGGGGGTTTTCCCCCTCCGCCCATCAACAGTCAGCATGGCGCGGAACAGGGCAGTGCTTCGCTTTCGTGTGAAGGGGGTTGTTTGTATCGTGGTGATATCCCGCGAGCGCCGGAGCAGCTACCTGACAGGCAGTTCTGGCTGGCTACGGCGTCGCTTCAAGAGATGTACGAGCCTACTCGTCGGTTTTCGACAAACAAGCCAGGTGGTGGTGGCCATCACGCGGTCTCATACAGTTGCCCTCCTCGGGACTCGAGCGCAGCGAGGACAGCCCGCGGCAGCGGACTCCCGGTAGGGCCGCCGGAGGCATCGTTCGGGCGGTGTCCTGTGCAGATCCATGGGTCCTTTTTTTTGTGGGCGGAAAGAGAAAAGGAAAAGGGGAGAAATAGACGGCACAACTTACCGGTGGTGTAATGAGCTTGGTGATCTTCTCGTGCAAAATCTGGTTGCGCTTCCCCGCATCGCGATACTCGGAGACGAGGAGGTCGAGAAAGGCATACGGGCCATTGTAGAAGCTCTTTTGCCGGAACTGATCGCCGCGGACCGTGTGCTGGTCGTCCGGAAAGCTCTGTATGCTGAGCAGGTGCCAGGGCCCGAAAGTGTCGTACAGGAAGCCCTCCTTGGTCGGCTCGCGTCGGGGCCGCATGCGCAGGGGCTTGATGGGCTCGCCGCCGAGCGACAGGGCCAGCACGGAGCTGCACTCGGCAATGTCAATATGGTCGCCCAAACGCTTGTCCGAGGGCCGCTTGTCGAACCTCTGCCAGGGCGCGGCCTCGAGGCCGTCCGGCACAGAGGTGTAGTACTTGAAGACGAAGAAGAAGGACCGCTGGCGAACGTTGGACGAGAAGCCGCCGCCCAACGATGACGTAGCCCACGGCTGCGTGCCTGGGAAGGGGGCTGGCAGTTGGGGGAGAGGGAGAAGAGAAGAAGAAGAAGCTTCCTTCTCAAAGGCTCGTTCCATGAAGGCGTTTGTGCGTCCGCGGTTGGGCGCTTCGGAGAGGAGGTGGTCGAGCAGCTCGTCCATGTCGAAGTGCGGCGCCATGGTGAGATGGAGCGCCGCGAGGATGAGAGGAGTTGGCTCCTGGACGATGCTGGTTTGTTTTTGTTAAAATTCCAAACTCAATGTATGCAGTAAGCGAAGAGTGGTAACGGAAAGGTTGGGTCGAAGGGAGGGCGGGGAAGCGGAGAAGAGGAAAAGAAGAATAAAGATGGTAACAGGCTAGGACGACGTACACGATTCTGCCCACCGCATCCCCATCTGGGTTGATGTTTTTGATTGCCTCCCAGACTGTGGGAGCATCGACGATGCCGTCCGGGCCCTCGTACGGCGCCCCCTGGCCATTATACCGGATGCATTCCTGGACGTTGATGTCGGCGCTCGTCTTTTTGGCCGACGCGGCGGCCGTCACTTCGTAGACCTCCAGCGTCGTGCTCACGTAGCTCTCCCTCTCAAAGGTGGCAAAGTCCCGAAACGAGACGATGGCGTCCGTATCCTGCCCCCGGCGGATTGCCTCGTCCAGTGCCGTAGTCATGGCATCCCCGAAGTTGGCCTCGCTGATGTGGCGCAGGAGCATATCGTCAGTGAAGCTCATGGGGGTCAGGGCTCTCTGCGCTCGCGAGGGGCTGTCGAGTGGCGGCGAGGCGGACTCCTCGCCGGTCGTCGCCCGCACCGTCGAGGATGAGGAGGAGTCGAGCAAGGGGATGAAGGGGACCTCTTCGTCCGGCAGTATGAACTCCGACTCGCTGTATGTGGCCGGCCGGGGGTGTGATCTGGGCGAAGAAGGGCACAGCGAGGGCCGCTCGGCAGGCGCCTCGAGCGTCGACCGTCGCGAGGTGAGCCCGCGCTGGACGTTGAGCGCGTTGGTGACGCCGGAATTGATGAAGGTTGGATGAGAGAGGGCGCGTAGGGGCGGCGTCATGACTTCGTGCACGACCGCGGAGGCTGCGCCGACACCACCACTGCCGCCGCCGCCAGCGTCTGTCCTGTCGAGAGCCATTGACATCTGCATGTTGCGCAGAGCCTGGACATATTGCCCGTGGTGGTGCCTCGCGGCATTGATGAAGGAGGAATAGATGCCGAGCAATCCTTTGATGCAATTATGATTGATATATACATATATATATATACACGCTTTCTGCCCTTCCCAGCAGCTGACAACGGCCGGGAAAGGCCGAACGATGAGGGCGAGATGCTGACGACTGCTGGCCAGTCAGCTAGCCGACAAGGGGACCGAGGGAGGAAGGGTGCTGACGTGCATTTCTAAAAAAGAGAGGGAAAAACCAAAGAAAAACGGCACTTGCTTCGCATCATTGGAATCCATCCCCTGTACAAGACAGCCTCGTTTCCTTCTCGCAGTGCGGCTGAATTGTTTGCGGACAAGCCAGCAGGCGCCCCGACATCGGTGAGCCGGCTCAGCCATCGGTGACGTCCGCTCTGTAAAGAGCAGAAAGTCAAGAGCCGAGAATAGCCATACGCGGGTGGTGGTGGTGGCTGCGATCTGCGGAGGTGGCGCTCGGCTGCATCGCTAGATTCCCGGCCAAGCCCTCTTGCCAGGTTTGCTGCGTGATCAGATGAGCCGTTTGTGAAGTTGATAGCCTGGGAAGCGAGTGAGGCTGTCGTGGGGGCCGAGAACCTAATGGTGAACCGGTTTCGGCACAGCGAGCTGGCGCCGCCGAGGCCGCCGCTCCATCAAAGGTGCACACGCACGCTGCTGTCCTTCGACCCGATCCGATCCCTCGTCTTGATAACTAAGTGTGCTTGAACAGACCTCGGCCTCGACGACCAACCGTCCCATCACACTTCCCGTGTGTCGCAGGAGAGGCAATTCTTGTCCCAGGTAGACGTCAATAAACTACCAATGTCGAGTTCTATCTACGTCGTATCGCCGCCCAGGCTAGCTTTTGGACGATGAAGGCTGGAGGAATGAAGTGCCCAGCATGTCCACAAACCCCAGCCTATAGTCTTCCCCCCCCTTTCTGATCGGGGCCCCTTTGTTGCGTTGCGCACCGCAACCGCAGGGCACGGCGTCATGAATCCCTTTAAAGGTCCGTTCTGCCCTTGCCGCGCCCTTCTGCGTCTCACCCACTGCCTCAAATGAAGATGGCCCCTTTCAAGACGCGACGGACTCGCCTTTGGCGGTAGCG
Source organism: Moelleriella libera RCEF 2490 (assembly GCA_001636675.1). Lineage (NCBI taxonomy): Eukaryota > Fungi > Ascomycota > Sordariomycetes > Hypocreales > Clavicipitaceae > Moelleriella > Moelleriella libera. The sequence goes on along the minus strand of AZGY01000011.1, from coordinate 338,829 downwards.
GCGGAGGCATGCTGCTTGTCGATGCCGTCCACCTCCATGGCATCTTCTTCAACATCTACACCCTCGCCATGGCCTTCCTCTTCCTCTTCAAGCTCGTCTTCGCTTTCTCCCTCGATATCGACGCTGCCGTCCTCGGACATCTCATCTTCCTCCTGGCCATTCTCTTCAGCGATCTCAGGTCCCGTCTCCACGCCGGCCATTTCGGCATCAGCCCCAACGGGCTCATTTGGCTTCTCAACGGCGACGGCGATGGCATCTTCCTCGGCCTCCTCCTCGGCCTCATCTGCTCCGTACTCGTCACCATCCGCAACCAAGTCGGCTTCCGGTTGTTCAGGGGGGTATTCGGCTGGAGCGGAGGCGTCCGAGTCCCTACATGGTATGTCAGCCAGATAGCTGTGCCGTAGACGAGCTGCCATCGTCGCGTGGACCACACATACCATTTGATGGCGAATCGAGTTACGCGGGGCTTCTCGGAAAGAATATTTCGCCGAACTCGCTCAATGATTGGCTTGGCAGGTGGCTCAGCGTTTAGCTCATCCGAATCGTATTCATTATTGACGTAGTATCCCACGCGCACGAACTCACGCCCGTCGTACGCGCATGTCAGTAGAATGACGGTGACGCCCAGGATATCGGCATCGGGGATGCGAGACGTGTTGGGCGACTCGGCCTCGAATAAAAACTTGTTCACGCCCACCGGCACTGGGCCGACGAGTAGGGAATCGAGCTCTTGGTCATATTGATCTCTGCATGCCTGTCAGCTCCACGCGTGCAGAAGAGTGCTACCATGGCTTTCGGATACGAGACAGGGCTTACGAGGTGGCAGAACCGACATAAGTAAGTTTCCATTCTAGATCTGGACGCCGTCAGTGCCAAATAACACGCTGCTTCATTCTTGGATTCAAGCTGGTTGGAAGAAACCTTTTTCCAGCGCCTCGAGGCATTCAAATGTGATTTCAAATTCGTATTTATCGGTGAATTTGGCGGGGTTGTTCACCACTTTGACGCCCAGCAATGAGACGACCGACATGTCGCTCTGATTTCGTAAGAAACGGACTCGCGATTGTCTCGTCGCAGATAGGCTTGCAACGGTCTACAAGGCAGTTAGGCAGTTGAGCAACTGTGGTGTTGTTCCTTAGGAAGGCGTACGCGATGAAAATTCTCGAAGAGGACCTTGGCGAAAGTTTCGGGCTCAAGCTGCGATGACTGCTGCTACTGCTCGTGTCCAAAGACGACGTGAAGTTCCGGAAGCTGGACGCAGTGAGAGTATGCCCACAGGGAAAAGAAACCTGAACGTAGGCAAATGGGAGTGTCGTGAAAACAAGCAATCAAGACGTGGTGGTAATGGAGACGCGCCTTATTGGCGTCCGCGGGCGCGTTGAGAGGTCTCGCTGGCTTGCCGCGGCAGGGTTTCCGTACTGCCGTGCAATGTAAAGTAAAGTACTGTAAGTAAAGTACCTATACTTGCTGCTAGGGTCAGTGCTGCTAGGGTCAGTCAGTGCCTGCTCATGGCCACCCCGAGTCGTAGCCCGGAGCAACGTTTGACCAGAAGCACCCACTGCTACCTTGGGTGGTACCTTAGCTTTGTCTGGTTCGCTCACGCCGCGAGCAGGCCCAAGTCGCTGGACCTGCGCCCCTTCTCTGCCTGCCGTCCCGTCTTCACCGCCCCCGGGACGAGACCCATTCTTGTTTTCTGCCGCAGCTCGAACCGACTTGCGACGAGCCTTGCCGAAAACCATCGCTCACCCTTTGGACTCAAATCTTCTCCAGCCTGACCTGCAGCTGGCGCCATCAAGTACCGAGCGCGCACTGGGGATCTGACGTCTGGTATCTTCTTATCCAAGAAATATATTCCCTTTGCATGATAACCGCTCCATCTCCTCCGTGAAAAATCTTGCTCGCTGCCCTGGAGAGCCAGACTGGTTTCTGGCTCGTCCGCCGGTCACCGGCTCCCGACGACAGCATCTTGCGCGACAAGGGCGCGCAGCCAAATCGCCGGTCGCATTACTAACCGTATAGTTCGTCGCGGAATATTTCGGTCAAGCCCGACGTGCGCAGCTGGCTCCCGCCGCCTCGATCCCGCGGTTGATTTCCAAGCCAGCTTCAGCCCTCGCCTTTCCCTATCCTTTGCATCCTTGTGATTACCACTCTCCGAGGACAACCGCACTTATTATATCTTTCCTCGCGCGACCAAAGCCTCGGCCTCTGTGCGTATGGCCAACGAAAATACCAGTTGGGACGGCAAGGCGTCCGGCATCCTGGAGTATGATCCATTGGCTCCGCCCACAGCTGGTGGGCAGCAGCGGACTGCAGCGCAGTCTGCTGGGTCGCCTGGTGCTGTGAGCAATTCTGTGGTCAAAACCGAGGACAACAATGAAGATCAAGAAGATGGGGCTGAGTACGATCCGGAGTCGGTTGGCCTCGATGTCGTCACGCGGATACCAGGCAAATCTGCGTCTGTAACGCCGTCACGAAAGCCGACTACGAAGCCCAGAACGTCCGGTGGCTTCGTCGTCGAGGCATCCGATGACGATGACGATGACGGCGATGATGACGATGATGACGGTGATGGTGATGACAATGACGGCGAGGATGAAGAAGAAGAGGTAGAAGAACAAGGGAATTCTCATTCATCGACCCGTGTCGCTAAACTTGCATCTCCGCATGCCAATGCGTCAAGCAACGGGGCTACCGCCGTGCCTAAAAGCCACACTGCGATGACCGCGCCCCCCGTCATTGCCGGTGTTGACCCTGTCACGCTGTTGGAGGCCCGCATACAGGAAAATCCACGAGGTGATATGGATGCCTGGCTCAGCTTGATCGCAGATTATAAGCGGCGCAGCAGACTCGACGATTTGCGAAGAGTATACAACCGATTTTTGGACGTGTTCCCTCAAGCAGTAAGCTGTTCCTCCGACCCTTGATGTTGCGCTATTTCGAATTCTGACAGATCGCTGCCGTTAGGCCGATATTTGGGTTGAATGGATAGAAATGGAGCTCAACTTGGACAATTTTGTGGATGCCGAGCAGCTCTTTGGAAGATGTTTGATGACGGTTCCTAATGTCAGGCTTTGGACCGTCTACCTCAACTATATCCGGCGACGGAATGACTTGACGATCGACCCAACGGGACAAGCTCGGCGCACCGTCACCCAGTCGTACGAGTTTGTCATTGACAACATCGGTGTCGATCGTGATTCCGGCAGCATATGGCAAGACTACGTTCTATTTATAAAGAATGGCCCGGGCCAGGTCGGTGGTACGGGATGGCAGGACCAGCAAAAGATGGACCAGCTTCGCAAAGCATATCATCGCGCTATCGCGGTGCCCATGTCGGCTGTGAACACGCTTTGGAAGGAATATGACCAATTCGAGATGGGCTTGAACAAGGTCACAGTAGGTCCTGCTGCAAGCAGTCGCCCATGAGTTCTTGGGGCCTGTGGAAACTGACTGCTTTCTCAGGGTCGAAAATTCATCCAGGAGCGGTCTCCTGGGTACATGTCCGCCAAAAGTGCCAACATTGCTCTCGACAATATCACTCGCAGCCTGAAGAGAACAAATCTGCCGCGATTGCCACCCGCGCCTGACTTTGATGGGTACGAGGATTTTCACGCTCAGGTTGATATCTGGAAAAAGTGGATCGCGTGGGAGAAAGAAGACCCTCTTGTTCTCAAGGATGATGAGCCGAAAGCGTATAAGCAACGCATTCTGTATTGTTATAAACAGGCCATGATGACTTTGAGATTTTGGCCCGAGATTTGGGTGGATGCTGCTACCTGGTGCTATGACAACGATGTCAGAGAGAACGATAAAGTTTTGGGATCCGATCTGCTTCTTCGGGGTCTCGCCGCTAATCCCGAGAGTGTCCTGCTCGCCCTCCGACATGCTGATCACCTAGAGCTGCACTATGCCGAGAAGGAGGTTGACAAGTCTGAGTACGCCAAAGCGGTGCGGAAGCCCTACGATTCCGTTCTCGATACCTTGTACAAAATGGGAGATAAGGTCAAGGAACGGGAGAAACTCGAGATCCAGACTTTGAAGCAAGCTGCAACACAAGAACCAGATTTGCAGGAATCGATTGAGCCGGTCGATGATGGCGACGACGACGATGACGACGACAATGATGAGCTGGCTCCTAGGAAGTCTCTTGTAGAGAAGAGGATAATTGCAATTCAGCAAGCATATGCTGCCGAGTCACAGCTCCTGTCCAAGACCATCTCTTACGTGTGGATTGCAATGGCGCGAGCCATGCGTCGCATACAAGGGAAAGGCTCCCAGACAGAGGGTGGTCTTCGAAAGGTTTTCACTGATGCTCGGCAAAGGGGCCGCCTGACGAGCGACGTGTACGTCGCTGTCGCTCAGCTAGAGTCCGTTGTCTACAAGGATCCGGTCGGTGCCAAAATTTTTGAACGCGGCGCGCGGCTGTTTCCTAACGACGAGGGCTTCATGATCGAATATCTGAAGTATTTGCACTCCAAGGATGACACGACTAGTAAGTGAATCAACTGTTGGCAGCCGAACGTACAGTACCTTGCATGAAGCTCACATCATGCGTCCAACAAAACAATAGATGCCAGAGTCGCGTTCGAGACTTGTGTCAATCGACTAATTTCGAAACCGGAGACCTTGTTCAAGGCCAGGCCACTCTACGCCTACTTCCACAAATACGAATCTCAGTACGGGGAGCTTTCGCAAATTGCGAAGCTGGAAGCGCGCATGGCAGAGTTGTTCCCAGACGACCCCAAACTGGCATCCTTCATCTCCCGTTACTCATCTGATACTTTCAACCCTGTCACTGCACCATTGATCGTTTCCAAAGCCGTCCAGATGCGCCCGAAGCGGCTGAGGCCCGCGGCTGAGCAAGCTGTTCCCACTCGGGAAAGCATTCCGCCGCCGAGGCACGAACAAAGTCCGCGGCCACAATACTTGCGGACAACAGCCTCGCCCAAGCGCCCGTTTGGCATCGACGAGGATGACCTCCACCCACCGAAAAGGCTCGCCCGAGGCGTCTCCCCCCTTAAGGGTGCTGCAGGGCGACGTCTTGACCAGCAACGCCGTAACCAGACCTCTGCGCTTCACCGGGATATCACATTCCTGCTTGGGATTCTGCCACCAGCCCACACCTACGATGCCCAGAAGCTCAATCCTTCTGGCATGGCCAAGATTCTTCGCGATACGCAGCTGCCTGACTACTCCTCTTGGAAAGCTAAGACGGGCGGTCAATACCTGTTTGCACCGCAAACACACAGCCGACATATCTCGGGAGAGTTCACCAGCCGGCCGCTCAGCCCGTACGGACGTCTCGCCTCGTTTACGGGGGGTTTCAGGAACTCACCTCTGAGAACGGAGAGTGCCGGGGCGTTTGCCTCAAGCCCATACGCACCACTCGATGGCAGTGCCGCTACAGCACCGTGGCCCTCCTCTCACCCAACAGCATATGGATCTCCACAGCCACCCATGGGGCAATACGGGGGTTATCGGTTCTAGAGACAAGGGGTAAGGAGGGTTGGCGGGAGGAGGTATCGGGGTCCTCGCATATCTCCAGACGTCGATACTTTCATGCGCCAAATGGTGGGCTCAATCGTAGACTGTGTCTCTGCCGCGTATACTGCAAGGCGTTTGGGTTGATAATTGGAGCATACAGTCAGGGGAGGGAGTGTCTAAGTTGCCTCATTTATGCATTGCACATCTGGAGGCCACCAGAGGCGTCCCAGGTCATGTATGTGATATGCAACTCCTTCATCATATCCTCAATGTATATTTACTGATTAAGTAAAGCCACTCTGGGGGGAGATCGGTCGATGCCAGGTATCCCGGTAGACAGATGTAAGCGGACAGCGTGCTTGTCCATATCTCCGTCTCTCCCGGACGGGTCTTCCCAAGTAAAGTGACACGCTCTGGTGATGAGAACCGCAGAGCGAGCTCATGCAAGACCAGCAGACATCTGGCACGCCCTTCTGCGCTCGATTCTGGCCAGCTAACCTCCCATCGCCTGTCGTCGCGAGTTTGCAGGGCTCCTGAAGCGGCTCAACGCGGTTCAAGATCAGGTGCTTTGTCGTTGACGACGGCCGAGATGTGACTGCCGAGACTGCGTTATGCTCCTTCCCTGAGACTTGTCGTAAGCAACGCATCTCTGGTCACCTGTTTGCGGCAATCGGGCCATACGTCCCTGCTCGCAGCTGCCGAACAGGAGCCCGCCAACCGCCAAGGGCCGCAGCCAGCTGCATCACGCATGTGATCCGCAGATGCGAGGTGCACCGCTGCAAAAGTCCTCTTTCCCCCCTCCTTACAACCGGCTCAGCTCCTCTCTCCTGCAACATCCTCACCTTCAAGGGCTACTCTTCTTCGAGAGTCAAATTCGACGTTTTTGTTGAGAAAGCCAGTGAGTCTGCTGGTGTCCTGCACTGAGGCTCCGCCACCGCACCGCTCGGGCAACAGCACTGGACATTTTGCGCCTATTACGAGCAGTTTCTACTCAAGATCCGGGAATTGTCCTCCCAGCTTCTAGACCATGTCTCAGCGCGGTCGATCACCCACCCATCCTGGGCCTGGAAAGCCCCAACAACGTCGGACTTCCCAATCACCTCGTAAATCCACTGGCAGCAAGAGGTCGGGTTCTCCGACTCGGCCGGCAGCTAATCCTGGGTGGAAGCCCTTGGGCCGTGATCCAGCGAGAAATCCTGACACTGAAACAGGCAATACGCGAATGGAGTTGCCCCCAGATGCGTATCTTTTGGGTGAAAACAAGGACATCTTCGCCCTTCGCAACAACAGATTCAACTCTGAAGGCGGGAAAGCATTGGTCTCGGTGAACCAGTTCCGAATGACAGGATTTGACTTCAACAGGAAAGTTTATCAATATGATGTTAGTGCACTGCCGCAAGTATTTGGCTTGAGTATCATTTCTGAAACACTGTACAGATTGTCACATCTCCAGACTCATTGCAGAAGAAAGCTCTTATGGCCAAGATCTGGCAGAATTCCGAGACCAAGAAAGCCTTGGCGCCATACGAATACGCTACGTGGATTTTTGACGGCCGAAAAATAGCCTGGGCCCCTGGGCTGGTAAGTGGAGGCGAGCTTCGGTTTTTCGTCAATTTGGATGAAGATCGACAATCTCCAGGTGCACCGGTCCGCGACTCGGCCAGGTTTCACATCACTATACGCTCCAGTGCGGAGGTACATATCTCGGCTTTGCAAGGATACCTTGACAGAAAGATGCAATTCAACAATAGCGTCCTAGAAGCGCTCAACTTCATGGACCATTTACTTCGTCAGGGGCCTTCGCAACGAATGATTGCCATCAAGCGGAACTTCTACAGCGAAGAGAAGCCGCCGCCCCAAAAGCTTGGGTCAAGCAATGTTCTTGAGGTTCGCAAGGGTGTTTATGCATCCATCAGAATGAGCCAAAACCTGACCCAGGGAGGTGTTGGGTTGGCGCTCAATGTCGAAGTAGCAAACACTGTTTTCTGGGTCCCAGGACAGTCCATGGACAAATTGGTGCTCAACTACATCAACATGATGAATAGGTCCAACCTTACGGCCCAACGTCTTGCCAATGAGCTCCAACCTGTTCGGAATGCCAAGGGACAATGGTTATCATCGGAGGGATTCAAGCTGCTCCGTCAGCTGCGAAAATTGAAATTCAAGATCGAGCATAAGAACAGACCTCCCAGCGACAAGTTATACACGGCGATAGATTTTACGTTTGACCAGAAGTTCGGAGCAGCTGGGGACTGTGCAAAAACCCACGAGTTTGAATACAACGGGCAGCAGGTCACAGTCGAAAAGTATTACCAGCTGAAATACAAGGTAACGATCGAATACCCGCATCTACCTCTGGTCAACGCTGGTAGAGGTGGCTTTATCCCAATGGAATTTGCCATCGTCGAGCCCTTCCAGCGCTACGGGCCCAAGCTTAACCCGGCCTTGACCGCGGACATGATCAAAATCGCCGTCCAACGCCCTCCTGTACGGCGTAAGGAGATCATGGAAGGCTTTCACAGCATGGGACTCAGGGATGACAAGTTCATGCAGGTCTATGGTGTCAAATTTGAGTCGAATTTCACAAGAACAGAGGCTCGGATTCTGCCCTCTCCCTCTGTGGACTTTTTACGGGGCGGCTCGTGCCATCCGAAGTTTGATGGCCGCTGGAGCATAGAAGGGAAAAAGTTCTGGAAGCCAAATGAAGTCCCCCTTGTGAATTGGGGGTTGATGATCCTGGACAATGCTGTCAACATGAAGGAGCTGGAAACCTTTGGAAAATCTTTCCGACAAGCATTTTCAGGGCATGGAGGTAGTTGCGACAAGGAGGGCCTTTTGCTGAAATTGCCGGGCAATGTCGGAAGGGATGTTGCGAATGCAGTGGAGTGGGCTCACAATGAAATTATTCGCCTGCGAGGCTACACTCAGCTTTTGTTCGTGGTTGTTCAGCAGAAGAACAGCCCCCATTACGAGCGCTTGAAGAAAAGTGCAGATTGCAGATTCGGCATTCTGTCACAAATCGTCAACGCCCAAGGGGTGCGCAAGAATGCAGGGCAGTTCCTATCGAATATTTGTATGAAGGTCAATGCCAAGTTAGGCGGCGCAACTTCTCGCACCAAATCACCATGGAACTCGACGACATACTTCCCCACAGACAGGAACACTATGATTATTGGGGTTGATATATCCCATGGAGCCCCCGGAGCTGCATTGCCGTCGACTGCTGCAATGACGATGTCCATGGACCGCGATGCAAATCGCTATGCGGCAGTGGTTCAAACCAACGGATACCGGGTTGAAATGCTGACTCCGACCAACGTCCAGTCCATGTTTACGGAGTTAAGTCAAATCTGGAAGGTGGGACATTCAGGCGAAACTCCACGACACATTATATATTTCCGCGATGGCGTTGGAGAGTCGCAATTTGCCCAAGTTCTTGATCAGGAGGTTCAAGAGATGAAGGATTTTTTGGCGAAAAGATTGCCCAAGATCAACAAGCCGATGCCCAAGTTCACTGTCATCGTCGCCACAAAGCGACACCATATTCGTTTCTTCCCAGACAGGGGCGACAGAAACGGTAATCCACTACCGGGAACACTGGTAGAGCGCGACGTCACTCATCCGTTTATGTGGGATTTTTATCTAGCTTCGCATGCTGCTATACAGGGCACAGCTCGCCCAGTACACTATCACGTACTTAGTGATGAAATGGACATGCCAGTCAATGACCTACAGAAGATGATTTATCATCAATGTTACTCATATGCCCGATCAACAACGCCTATTTCGCTACACCCTGCGATTTACTACGCTCACCTCGCGGGCGCTCGTGCAAGAGCACACGAAAATATCGCAAGCAGCGAGGGCTTCAGAGCTGGGGCCAAAGGTCATGAGATGCTTCAGGCCCAGGCGGCAAGAGAAACGATGGGAGGACGGCCTCATTCAATCGACGCACCACCGTTATTGCCGGTCGGTGGACGTAAGCCCGACGCGGGTTGGGGCGAGGCCGAAAAGAAACAGCGCGAATTCATTCGCAGGACCATGTGGTACATCTGAGCCATGATGATGCTTTAGTTTGCTGGGACTTTGGCGACGAAAGGACGGTACAGTCTCTTGAAGTGATGACATTTTGCTTGACGAAAAGGGGCGATCGGTTTGGCGGGAGTGGTGGTGGAGGACATTTGCTCATTCACATGAGTGATACTTGCTAAACATACAATCTCGTACCTTTGGTAGCGAGCTGAATCACGACATTGCACGGCACGGCCCCGCAAACGATGGTGATATGTGGTGATTTGGCGAATGCGATGCTCTCGTGACGTTTGAAGTGTAGACAGCGGCTCGCGTGAAGGGGGTGAGGGCATCATCAAGCATGACGAGTCAAGTCTTGCAGATCGTAAGTGGCTTTGCGTGACACAGTCAGGAACACACACGATTTATGCGCATCGCAGGCGGCGCCGGGGCTTTCAGGAGCTACGGAAGGACCAAACGAATATGGGGCGATGCGGTAGAAGTCTGCTCGACGATGGCGCGTGTCGACGAGATCGGGAGCATCGTGGTGTTTAAAGCACAGAGAGGCGAGTGACGTAAACAGGGGTTCGAACCTGACTAGCGAGCCAGGCGATTTCCGAACTACTTTTTCATGTTTCCAAGGTAAGTATCTACCAACCCGTCTACCCAGCACCCAGTAGCAGGTGGTGGATCAGTATGTGTGTGTGTATGTCTGCGATGTGAAGATGACGGCGGCCAGAGCGGCTTGCCGAGGGTGTTCATTCATCCAGAAAGGCGATCCCCGCGAAGTGGGGAGTGTCCTTAGAAATAGGAGGAGGTAGAAAACAGCAGATTTGGGAAGGGGGGATCACAGGCCCGTGCCGTGATCTGGAGAAAAGAGAAGGAGAATGATGAAAACCCCAGCGCAATCTGGAGATGGAAAGAGAGAGCATGGGACAGGGAGATCGGAGCGAAGGAGGACTACAAAGGACAGGGGGCGGGGGGGCTTTTTTACGCACGCGCTGTGTATGCGCACGGGGAGCTGAAAGAGAGGAGCGAGAAGGAGAATAGAGAATAGAGAATAGAGGGAGAGAGGGTCGATGGTGGTCAAAAGCCCCATGTCTGAAGCATCGGGTTTTTTGGTGGTTTTTTTTTTT
>AZGY01000011.1:302348-328156 GCA_001636675.1 Moelleriella libera RCEF 2490 | reverse complement strand
CAGGCCGCGCGCGCACGCCCGCCATGGTGCTTGTGCATCTGGGGACCAGGACGGGCATCGGGTGCCAGGAGCCTGGCCAATCGGGTTGGGTGCCTGATATTGGGGCCGTCGCCGCCGCCGCCGCCAGCACCAGCACCAGCACTTTTTTGCTCTGGAAACCAAGGAGATTCAACGGCTGTTGGGGGAAATGGGTGAAAACAAAGGTGATGTGATCTTGTGACAGGGACGGGACGCAAATTAACCAACCGCTAGAACAAGGCAAAATGGACGAGGAATAGACAAGGCAAGGTGGTTTGTTCATTTCTTGGGTCTTGGTTCTGACAGTTCACATGTACGGACGTGGGCGCTTGAACAAAACGTGACAAGCGGCGGCACCACCTAGCACGTACGTGCGACATGCGGTGCGGCGGCTGCACGACGACGGGGTTGACGTGACCGACACAAAGGCACGGAATGGCAAAAGGTGATACGCGGCTCGGACGAGGCGTCCAAAACCGGGGCAGCGGCCATTGACGAAAGCTTCCATTGGCCTTCAGCCACGAAGCGCGCCACTTTTGGGGCGGCGGGGTAGCGAGAGAGGGAGAGAGAGAACGACGAGGGATTCACGGCAAACCCCCCCTCACGGACGCGAACATGCTTCTGCGGCAGTGCTTATGCGGCACAGAGAAAAGCGCGAGAGACACAGAGAGAAAGAGGGAAAGAGAAAAGAAAGAAATGGATATACCCCCCCGCGAGATGGTCTAGAAGGCGGGAGAAGGCCAGCGTGCAGAGAGATTATGCATCGCCCGTCAATAACATGGACTGCGAAATGACTTTTGTGCGTGCCTGGTGCAACAGCGGCGGCCATGAACGGCTCGACATGGACAAGGTCGGTCGCGCGCCCGACAGCAGCGTATCACGACATATATTCGGTACGCACGGGGTAAATTCGACGCTGCGGCTGCAATGAACGCTTGCAAACCCATTACCAAATCTTATCGCAACGCTAGGATTCCGCCATGCCCGTGGCGGTGCGATCGGGATCGGGATTTTCTTCTTGTGTCTGATTAGTATTGGAAAAGGTGTGCGACCCCGTTGAGCAGGAAGAACAGGGTCTCGGGTTGGAGAAAAAAAAAAGCCCAGGACCAGTGAGAGAGAGAGAAAGAGAGAGCCAATCAACCAGTCAGTCAGCAGCCTCCTTCATGCCGTGTGTGGCGAGAAGGACAGGATGATGATGTGGAAAGAAAAAGACGATGAAGATGCTGATCCGATGCACCTGGGAAAGCGTGATGGCCGTAGTGGAAACCAGTGCCGCGTCTTCACGCTCCATTTCCTCCCCCCCCCCACCCCATGTCCACCTGAAGGCACCCGCCGACTGGCATGGCGATTGTACATGGAAAATCTGATTTGATGAATGGCCGACGGAGCAATAGCCATCTTTCGAGTGAGGAGAAACAGGGTCGCATTCTGTCCACTGGGACGTGGTGCAACCACAACACCCGCCCACCACCTGAGCCGCCTCGAATGAAGCCACAGGCAAGGGTACATGCACAATACATGCAGGCCACCGACGCGAGGGACTGGATGGGTGAATCAGGTCAAGGATTGCTTGCTTCCCGACCCCAATTTTCATCCCGCGGCTGTGCATTCTGTTGAGCTGGGAGCAGCACAGCTGGTAACGCGATGCATCGGGGCGGGAACCCGTGCAGACTTCTGCTGCTGGGGGGAAAGGAAAATGAAGGGAAGCAAGCAAGCAAGCAAGCACCTGATCTGATGCCACAGCCACAGCCACAGCCACAGGTCACTGCGGGGATCGCGAATCCTTTTCCGTACACACCAAGATAGGTATGTACGTTTGCGCTGTTCTCCGTACGGATGTCTGTAACAGGACCACCCCGCGTTCGCCAAGCATGTATATGTATTTAGCAGCAAATACCTGTTGCGACGGAGACACCCGTCTATCCGACCAGTGGTGAATCGATGGAATCGACCGTGTCGCAGGCAGGACAACTAGCCGGGCAGTCTGGAAGAAGCCGGATGCTTTGCTCCGTCCATCCGCAGCCATCCAGCGACTGACTGCTATGTGATGGGCGGCCTAATGCGGCATCGTGGAAGGAGGGAAGTGGGAAAAGAGGGCAGGAGGGGCCCGCCTGGGGGCGCTCGATCGCCTGCCTGACTGCCGTCCGCCCGCCCGCCAGCGGTCACTTACTATTGCAGGCGACCGGAACGAACCACGGGCGGAGTTTGGAGAGCGTGTGAAGAGACGAGCTCCGATGGTCTCATTCTATGCCGCGCGCGTTGCCTGGCGACGTCTTGGCTCTGTCACTCTGCCGTACCCATCTCGCGGGTTTTTCTTTTTCTTTTTTTTTTTTCCCTTTTTCCCGCACTTCCAGCCATGCTCACCCGTGCCGGGGCCCTGCTAGACGAGCTCTGGGAGATGGTTACTGCTGCTGCTGCTGTCGTCTGCCTTGTCGCCCAGTTCGCCCAGTGCGCCGAGAGGCAAAGGATACACAGCAGATGACAAGCACGCACGCAAAGCAGAGCTGGCAGGCAGCTTGCAGGACCCGGCAAGCTGGAGCGGCCTGCAGGGGTGCCCGGCTCGGGTGGAGTTTCTCCCCATACCTCTCTATTTATTTTTTGACTTCACATTTCACTGATCCATGTAGTCGGTGTTTCGCATTCATGAGGTCTGCCTTGACGTGCCATGGACGGCGCATCATGGGCATAGCAGTAGAGAGCAGGCTTGAGGGGGAGAGGGGGGGAAAAAAGCAAAAGGGAATTCGGAAAACAAATACAGAAAAAATGAAAATAAAAATAAAGAAAACAAGTACGGGGAACTGGACTGCTGCTGTCTCTACGGAGCAGAGCAAATTGTAAGCTCGTTAGCGAGAAAAGAAAGGACGGACCCGGCAGGATAGCAACGTACAGTACAAGCGGTCCCAGCTAGCTAGTACACGACCGTTTTCCGCATCTTCTCGGCTTGGGACCGGTTATAGTCAGAGGGGCGGACTGTTTGCTTCCCTTTCTACTCCTGCTGCTGCTGCTGCTGCTGCTCCTCCCCCTTCTTCCTCACGGACTCTAGGTTTCGCAGCCAAGCCCATTCCAAACCGTGTTGCAGCAGAGTCCCAGGCCAAGTTATCTGCGACACGTCGCCGGGCCCGATTCGTCAGTTTCGACAGCGGCTTGGTGATCGCCTGGCACAAGCGAAAATGTGTCAGAAGCTGCGGGTGGAGCTTGGGCGATACCGCGAAGCTACCTGAGCTATTTGTATGCGCTAGCAAGCCACCAGGCTCGCCGCCCATCGAGATCGATCTACTCACGTATTGCCCGATCAGTGGCTCCCCCCGTAGCTCCGTGAACGAAACAGGCCCCAATGGGCCATGCCATGCCCATGCCACGCACGCGCCGTGCAATGCAGAGCTGAAGAGGAGTAGCTGCTCGGCGAAGAAGAACATTTTGTATCCGTCGTGCAGCTTGTATAAGAGTTGGCCACAATCCAGACCCTTCAGATGCATGTTCCCATTCGCGCCGCCCCCCCTCCCCGTCCCCTTTCCGGTTGTTCCTGCTACATTCGCATCGTACCACACTGCTGCACTTCCTTCCTATCTCATCGCGCCTGCAGGGTGCACGTGCGAAGTCAAACCCGAAATCATCTTACACGGCGGCAAAAAGTTCAGCCATCACAACAGTCCCCTCGACGAGCCAACCGTTCCGTGACCACAAACGCGTTGCGCCTCCGATCCGGACCGAAATTGGAGACCGGTCTCCAATTCCACCAACAGAGAGCCCAACCGACAGAGCGCAGACGAACAACAGCACATAACAAAAAAAAAGAAACAAAAAACAAAAGGAAAAAACAAAAAGAAAAAAGTACTGCGACAACCTCCACCGCCCGTGCTTGCTAGAGCTCCGTCGGCGCCACCTCATTACGCTTATGCTCGTCTACTCGACGCCGTCTCTGATTAACCCTTGCCCGTGGACGCCTCTGAACACGTGAGAGCTCCATTTCTCAAGCCACGCTCGGCACCCTGGTGGTCCTCTTCCAAAACTTAAGCCGCTCCCGCCCATCATGCCGAGAAAATCGTCACTAGATGTAAAAGCCTCAGAAGAAACCATCACCATGGAAAAGACGGCACGTAAGGTATGTGTACATGGTAAACTTTTCCCCACCGGAAGGTCGATGGCAGAGTGGCTGATCACTTTCCTCACAGACGGAGCGGACCCATGAAGAGAATCAGGAGCGTGCTTACATCGCTGCCTCTCGGAGGGCTGACCGAAGCATTGAAGCTCGGGTACAGTCTGCCCGAATGGCGAGTGACATCCACAAGAAACGTACGGGGAAAGGCTTCAAAATTACCGAGGAGATTGTCATGAAGGAGGAGATGTACGAGGAAGAAGACGATGACATGCCACGGTCGTACCGCCTGCTGAGCGCCAACATGCAAACGGCGTCACCCGAGATGAACGCTCGTCTCGACGCGTATTTGACAAATAAGATGGCCATGTCGGCCATATTAGCTCGGACAAATGACGAGTGGCGGGACAACACGATAAACAAGCTTTTTGCAGCGTCGTTTCCAAATGCCGCGTCCACAGCCCAACAGTTGACCCAGAACATGCCACACAACATGCAGCAGACTGGGCCACAAGTCGCCCAACAAGCAATGTATCAGAGCATGCCGTCTCCGCCCCTGTTTCAAGCCGCTGGCGAATCGTTTGCGCCAGGCACGTATTCGCCGCCTTCTTTCTCGCCCTCGGCATTTCCCCCTTCGCCTTTCCAGGTTCCGTCGACCACGGCCGCCACATCGTCATCCTCACCTAGTTATCCTCTGACACCAGCCACAACCTTCAGTGCCCGGCCACCGAGCCAGAACAGGCGGAAGTCGCGGGCAGGAGTCGCCTCAGGCACGGCACGAGTACGCCGAAACAGTTCCAAAGTCCCCTCTGGCATGTCCAAGGTGACGAAAGTATCTGGACCAGCGCCTACTCGCCAACCTTCGGCCGTAGAATCATCGTCCGAGACGACTCTTTCCTCGCCAACGTCAGTCGACGAGGATATCTATTCGACGGGATCGGCCTTCACATCTCACCTACCTCCTGAGGCCAGGATGATTCTCGACGGAGTCGGCACTGATGCAGTTTCATCCGAGACTTTGGCTGCTCAAGCATCTTTCAGCGACTTTTTCGAAGCACCGTCGGCATTCAAGGGCCAGCCAGACACGTCAATGTATAACTCAGCTGCCTGGTCGCCACGAAAGTCATCGACGGATGCGGGTGTGTCAATGGAGGGAGAGAGTGACTATTTTGAGAATATGCCCAGATACGACGACTCGGTTGAGTTCAAGAATATGGCCAATATATTTGCAACTGGGCCCGGTGACGCCATGTCTTCCAAGTGCCCAATGCCGAATATAGACGACGACTGGCAGCTGTTTGTCAATGAACAGGCTTGGTCTAGCGAGCAATGACGCCTTGTCGTCAATTCTCTGCCAGCTATGTACAATACACGCCCCGCGAAATGTATTGCCTGACTCAAACCTCGACGGCCCGGCGAAACAGGATGGTTTTTGACGGGCAGCGCATACGAGAAAATGGGGAAAGAGAGGGAAAAAGTGAATGCATGGGTTCATCATGACGGCAAGGTATGGTGAAAAAAAAAAAAACCACTGGGAGTTATTGGACTTGTCATGGGCGGCATCGAAGAGGGGCGGCGGTTCAAGCATTGTGTGCTGTTTTTGCGTGGGTCAAGGGCCATTGGGCCCAATTTGGTTGATTTGCCAGGTACAATGTACACGAACTTATTATACCCCAGTGAGGTTGAGGACGGAAAGCGGCGTCCAGGGCTTATGAAGGACAGTCTCAGTCCACAAAAAGCACACGAGGCGTTTGGGCAAGCGTTTGAACATGTGGTTGTCAAGTGTATTATCTATCACAGAAAACTCTCCCGGGCTGCGCCGCTCGAGGCAGCGGCGCAGGGCACAAAAAAAATCATAAACAAACAATTCATGAATATACATGGGGCCTTGAACACTGTAGATGACGTGCTCTTTTTGCTGCTCGGTCGTGTGTGCACAATTCCATGTTTGGTATTCAGGGATTCATCAAACAGGTACAAGATGTCTGTCTTTGCGCATTGCTGCTCGGTCGAGTGTGCACAATTCCATGTATGATGTTCAGGAATTCATCAAACGGCTACCAGATGTCTGTCTTTGCGCAATGCCGTGACTTTTCCCTTTGCTTTTTGTGGCGGCTGCTGGTGCTGGTGCTGGTGCTGGTGCTGGGGCGTGGCGGCACTCATGTCCTTTGCCCAAGCCTTCCAATCCACGGGCCGCGTGCGCCACATGTCCCCCTTCCACGTCCGCCACACGCTCCTCCCCATCCACGACTCTCGCAAGCCACGTTGCTTGTTAGCAGCCTGCTCCTGGGCCGCGAGTTTCAGCATGACGGCCTCTTTGACGTGGTAGGGCACGCTGACGTCTTTGCCCTTGCAGGGGACTTGGGCAATGGCGTTGACGAGGTTGTGGCCGAACTGGGAGGTGGCCAGCTCGGCGACGTGGGGCGCCAGTCGGGCGACGAGGGTCTTTTGGAACACGGCGTTGGGGGGGCAGGGCGTGCGCAGGGCGGTCGTGAGCAGGGTGACGGTGGGGAGGGACGTGGTGGCGAGGCGCAGGAGGGACGGCGAGGGGACGGCGAGGAGAGACTCGTGGACGGCTTTGCTGAGGCCGTGGACGGCGAGGAGGGCGGTGAGGAGGGCGGCGCCATGGGACTGAATGGCGTATTCGTGGCGTTGTTGTTGTTGTTGTGAGGAGGAGTTGAATGGTGGCGGTGGTGGTGATGGCGGTGGCGGTGGCGGTGATGGTGTCTGTACTTCTTCTTGATGTTCCTCTTGTTGTTGTTGTTGTGGTGGTGGTGGTGGTTGTTGCTGCTGCTGCTGGTGGGATTCGCCGAGGCGGCACAATGTAGTCACCAGATCAGCGGGCTGCGGACCACAGGCCTCCTTGACAGCCTTGACGAGGGCCTTGGCCTGCTCGGTGACTTGGCGCGCGGCACAGCGCTCGAACAAGGTCTTGAGGACGTTGAAGCGCGCCTTGGACACGAGCTGGGGCACGGTGGGGACGATGCGGTCCACGGCCTCGACGAGCTGGTCCCTGCCGAGGCGCTCGAGGACCCTGATTGCCGGGTAGCAGGCGATGTCGTTGCGCACGTAGCCCTCTATCCGGGGCAGGAAGAAGTTCTGGTTGAGGTGCCTGAAGATCTTGCCGGGGCAGTGCTGCACGAGCGTTTCGACGAGGCGCGACCCGATCTGGTCGTAGACCATGCCGTTGACGAACTCGGCTGCTTCCGACGTCGGGTCCGACAGCGACTCGGGCGCGTCGGGGAGAAGCTGCAGCAGCAGCGAAGGCGGCGCTTCTTCGCCATCAAAATCCGCCACCACGGCCGGCTTCTTCTTCATGTTCTTGTTGAGCGTCATGTCGAGCTCGAGGAGGAGCTGCAGCGTCGGGTTGCCGACGGGATGCTTGGCGAGGACGCGCAGGCCCGTGGCGTCCAGGCCGGCGGTGGAATCCGCAATGATCTTTTGGATGGCGGCCGTGAAGGAGGCGGGCACGGCGCGCAGCTCCTCCTGTTGCTGCTGCTGCTGCTGCTGCTGCTGCTCGACGGCGCCAGCCACCCAGACGCGCTCCTTTTTCCTGCTCCGCATTAGCGTCTTCATCGCGGCTTCTTGCAGCGGCCGGCCCGACAGGACGACGAGCAGCACCCGCAGCGTGTGCGAGGCGAATTTGTCCGTGAGCAGGAAGCTCAGGCTGCCCTCGAGCTCGTCGAGCGTGGCGAGGAAGAGCTGCTCCATCGACGACTCGGGCTGGTGCTGGTCATACTGCTCGACGGCGGCAGTGGTGCTGCTGCTCGTTCTCGCGCCGCGCGTGTCCACGACGAAGCCGGCGAGCTCCTGGCTGACGAGGCCCGCGGATCGCAGAAAGAGCGCCTCGCAGCAGTGGCTGGCGAAGCGGTGCCGCACGAGCGACAGGAAGTGCCCGGCAAAGGCGTCAAACAGGTGCTTCTTCTGCCGCGTGCTGGACAGCTGGATCAGTCTCTCCATGAGCCGCGAGCACGACTGGCTGCTGGCCAGCTTGAGCTCCTTGCCCTGCGCCTCCCGGAAGACGCTCTCGAGGAACAGGTCCCGCTCCTCCGTCGTCGGGAACTGGTTCAGCTCCAGCATCTCGTCGGCCCGTCGGAAATACTCCTGCTCTTCCTCGGCCAGCATTCCGAAGAACTCTCGCTCGCTCAGGCCGTCCTGCCGCTGATGCTGGAAGTCGCCGACATCCCCTGTGGCAGCGTACCCTTCGTCGTAGTCATCGTCGTCGGCCTGTTTGGTGCGTTGACGCTTCTGCGCAGTGTCTGGCGTGACGCCGTTTGTCTCGTCGCGGCGCTTGCGCTTCCTCTCTTCGCGCAGGGCGCCGCGTTTCGTTCTCGGCTTCGGCATGTTTGGAGCTGGCGGGCGCTGAAAAGTCGCCGTCTGAGTTGCAGCGTCGACATGTCAACTTTTTTTTTTTTTTCCCCTCCCCCTGCAATGGACCAGAGAATTTCGCCCGATAAGCGCCTTATCGGCCGAACCACACGGACAGGCCCCCACATCGTGTCACTCACTCCTCATCGGCTCCAGAAGTATACGAGGTCTGAAGGGACAACCACGCGAAACCCCAGTCGCCGATGCCGTAGCATCACAAAACGTGTGTCAACCGCTGTGTTCGCTCTCTCTATTCAATCTACTCAAATATTGCTCTGCTCGTCCGCCGTTTTGTTGGAATCATGAAACGCCTACGCCAGCTCCCTGCCAATGTCTTCCAACGCCTTCGTCAAACCCTCAACCGTTGAAGGCAGCGTCTGAACATTGACCACGACGCGCAGGAAGTGCCCGTTGCTCCCGGGTGCAAAGTCCACCATGAAGCCTCTCGCGATCAGCATCTCTACGATGGTCTCGGTGCGCTTCGTGTTCGCCGCCGCGTCATCTGGAAGTTTGCCGTTCGGCGCATGGTAGAAGCACACCTGGAGACACGGCGGCGGATCTTCCGTCACCATGGCAAAATTCCCAGTCTGCCGTAGCGACCGGTACAAGCTTGCCGCCATCTCAAACGCATGGTCTATCTGCCTCTCAAACCCGTTCGCGCCATAGTACAGCCATGCCAGCGCAACCTTTAAGCTGTCGCCGCGGCGGCCGCACTGCAGCGTCAGATCGGCCAAGTCCCAGATATCCTCATCTGTGTTCCCGTGGAAGAGATACCCCGCCGCGGTCCTATTGGCCTTGTTGAATATACTCATGTCGGGCCCCAGCAGGAAGGAGCAGGTGGTGGGGACGTTCATCATCTTGTGCGGGTTGATGGTGATGGAATCCGCCAGATGGGATCCCTTCACCTTCCACTTTTGCTGGGCGGAAAAGATGACGGGCCCGCCCCAGCTCGCGTCAATGTGCATCCACATGCCGACGTCTTTGCAGACGGCCGAGATGTCTTCGAAGGGATCGTAGGAGCCCCGGACCGTCGAGCCGGCGGTGGCGTTGACATACAGGGGCGTCTTTCCTTGCTCCTTTGCATGGACCGCCAACTCACGCAGCGCCTGCGCTTTCATTCTGCCGCCATCGTCGACCGGAACCTTCCACACGCTGTTTGAGCCCATGCCGCAGATCATGGCGCTCTTCTCCACCGAGTAGTGCCCGTGGTCACTCGTGAACACGACAAAGTCGTGAGACCTGCCGCCTTCCGTCCTGCTTTCGGGATACAGAGTGTTTCGTGCCACGACCAGCGATGTCAAGTTTGATGAGCTACCGCCTTGGCAGGTGATGCCACCAGCTCGTGCGCCCACAAAACCGAACTTGTTCGCGATGGCGCGCCCCGTCATCTTTTCAATGACTGTCAAGGCGGGCGACACCTGGTATACATGCAGCTACTCGAAGAAAGGGCGTCAGCTTCATGCTCCTCCCTCAAAAGTCTGCGGAGATGTCAACGTACATTTGTGTTCAGTACCGAGAGGACCATGTCTGATATGACGCCAACCTTGGCTGCTGTTAGTGTGGCGCGTATGGATGACAGCTCTGGTGACACAAGGGGGAAAAAAGGGCCTTACAGGGTTGGTACTAGCATAGAGCTTGTCCATGAAGCCCTGATCCCAGGTGTTGACGCTGTACTTGAGGATGTTGGCGATGCCGTCCAGCAAGCCAGTCTTGCCTTGACCCTCCGCCGGCAAGACAAACTTGAGCTGGGCAGCCAGCTTTTCAGGCCTGATGCTCTCCACGAGCACATTGCGGGCGCGATTGCCGGCAGCGTCGACGGGCAGCCGGCCCGTTGATCGGTGGGCAGCTGCGTCATCTGCGGCTCTGACAAACGGTACGATCAGGTCGCGCACAGCTGTGAGGAGCTACATGGAGAGGAAAAAAAGGTCAACGGATTGCGTTGCTTGCAACATCGCGCGGACGGCCAGATGGAAGATTCAAGTGGACATACATCGTCCAGCTCTTGGGCGCGGTGCAGCTGCGCCTCAGGCTTGTCGCTGCCGCCTTCATTGCCGTTGGCATACCCGTTGGCTCCCAAAATAGCCATCACGGTTTTTCTATTTTTTCTTTTTTTCTCCCTTCTCTTTTCCCCGGTAGTCTCCGGTTGTAGGGTAGGCAGCACTCAAAGTTAGGAAGCGGGACTTTGGCTATGCTTGCTTCATGGCATGGCGAATGGCAATTCTGCAATGATGATGAACAAGCAATTACAAGATTATCACGAGAAGCAGGTTTCAAGCCTGGCTCTCCATGAATTTTGTCCAAGTCCGGAGTTATGAGAGTTTCCTTCTGATCTGGGGGCGCTAGTAGGTATTTAACGATTTTAATGGAGCTGGCCTATACTTTTTTCCTCCCTGGCCAATCCGCACTCGCCGCGGCGCCTCAGTGGGGACTTGGCAGGCAGGTAGAGCCTCCATGAGTCAATCCATGGCCAAACTGGCGCCAGTGGCGACGCAATCGACTTCTCTTCTTGCTCGGCGCGTTTGCGGGGGCAGCTTCAGTTGAGCCTGCCGACAGTCCGACATTGCCGTCAGCAGCAGCAGCAGCATCGGCGCTCCTGCTCTACTTACTACTTTCACCAATATACGTACAAGGGGGCATTCATTCAATGGCCGGCTTTTTCTCGGGCGCCATGCCCTCATGATTTCCCCTTCCAGCCCATGCTCCGGCACGCTTTCCGGCTGGTAATAACGTCCCTTGTAAATGCCTCGAGCGAGCATGATCGGCTGACAGGCTTCTTCCGGGGCGCCATGATGGGACTTTTGTTGCCATTAGGTAGACGGGGTAAACATGGGTTTTTCCAGCAGACTCCGTGGATGGGTACAATGGATTCGGTATTACTGAGCCCATGCCTCGCAGCCCTCATCGCGATTCTATAGCCGCCGCCCCGTAGGAACGATGTCACTGAGATGGTGGTAGGCTGCCTCAGGCTTCATCCGCAAAATGAAGAGTTCTGATTCTGGAGCACACTCCTTTTTTGTTGTACTCTCTAGGTATACGATCAAGGCAAAAGACCTTGATGGGGGCGCGCTCCATGTAGGCACAGGCGTAGTGTGGCTATGCACCCAAATCCCACGATTTACAGGTCACAGCACTTTGGCCGAAGCGAGCGCAGATGGCTCACTCGAGAGCTGCGGTCCGCAAGGTGGCAGGCACTGCGCCCAGGTTGCCTCCGACATGGATAGAAGAGAGTAGTGTCAGGCACCGCTGCGCCATACTGCGAGCTAATGACTCCACGGCAGGCTGATACCGCCATCAGTCAGTGACGAGAAGAGAAATAATTCGAGGACAGAGGGGGAGTAGCGCGAAGGAGGACAAACACGCAGTCCGATCTTTGGGTATCAATCGTGGGATTCTGTTACGAAACTCGATTCTACGTGCCCTTTCAAGACGTCACCTGACCATTCTGAACTTTCCAACACGTCTCATGTCGAAGAGGCTCTTTCCAGGATCGATAGACCCTGAGGCGACGTGGGACATGCTTGGTTCGATGTACTTGCGAAAGTATCAAGGGAGCTCATCGGATCTCAAAGGCATGGGTGACGTTGACTGCCGGGAGAGCAGCAGCTTTTGGACTCGAGACATGCCGCCTCACTTGCAGATACCGGGACCTAGTTTCTGAAGGCTTTTCGGCCTTGTCACTTGAGGCTGGGGCGCCTTGTGATCGTGACTTCGTCGCGTCGTTTTATGTGCGCCCTGATTTTCCCACCTGTGCTACTCGACGCTGGTCGTCAATGATGATGTTGTGAGTACTGAGAGCGACATGAACAAGGTTTTCAAAATTCAAGGCTTTTTGTTTCAATTCCCCGATTTGCCTCACTTCAGTCTCACAGCAAGATGGTCCAGACTCTTCTCGGATATGACAGGCTGGCCTCCAGATTTCAGCGCAGTTGACCCTCTGGCCCTAACCTGGTGTCCTGTGTGGCCTGCGCAGGCTGTACTCGAAGCTACAGAGAGATGGCTGCGCGGTCTTGCCTGCTGAACGCAATACCCGAGAGCACCCAGAGACAAGAAGAAGGCAAGAGGCAAGAGAAAGCCTGGTATAAGACTCTGGCGGTGGACTCTCACTGCATCTTTGCGAAATACCCAGCCCTATAGACCAGCCCAATAGACCGGGAAGAGTGCAGCACAAAGGCGACGGAACGGCCTAGAGAGGTCCTGCTTCGTCTCTCAGGCTTTGGAAGTCGACGACAATTGTGCACCTTCCCTGATACGCGGGAGCTACACGCCATTGCGACGGCCGCTTGGGAACAGAAGGTGTCGCCACGTGACGGAACACAAAGTGCCGCCCGACAGTCACCAAACGTCACTGATGGTGTCGCTCGGCTTGTGGGCGATCTGACAAAGTTCCACAAACTTCGTCGGACCCTCTGTCAAGGATTTAAACACACATCTTGAGATCCAGTGGACAAGCTTGACTGTTGCCGCTCCTTGCCTCCTGCCTGGCTGCCTGGCTGCCTGCCTGCATGCTTGAGCAGTTGATGTGGGTGTGAGTTCTGGGCACATCAGGAAGGAGTGACGATTACGGGCCATCGTCAAGTGAGACTGGCCAGACGGTGCCGCCAGAAGTGCCCAAGGGGAGGAAAGGCGGGCCTTTTAAGCTGGTACCAAGTCGTTCCGTATCGCCTACGTTCCTGCTTCGTCTCTGTGACTGCCATGGAAGGTAGAAGCAAGGCCAGTTGCTGAAAGGGAGGGAAACCCCACGTAGCATCGCGCTCTATGGACTCAGCTCCAGGCGCGCGTCCGACACCGTTTTCCCCCTCACCATCTCGTCTGCCGTAAAGCACGCTTCGCCTGTGTCGCATACCTCGAAAACCACTCTTTCGCACAGTTCTTGGCCGCATCTGAGTCCTTCATTCTGCACTGAAGCTCATCCCATCACCCTTTGCAAATATGAGCGGGCTCTTTATCATTTCGTTCGTCGTTGTCTATGTTTTGGTCATAGTTTTCAGTCTGCTCGGCTTTCGAGAGTCATTCTACTGAAACCGATGTCGGCTATTTGTCGTCAAGCCATACGCCGATGTCTTTGCGTCATGAGATAGACAGCAGGATCTCTGCACTGATGACATCAAGGTGCGGACTTTCCTAGTGATTAGTGCATCCTAAACAAGAGCCACCGAGTGCAGCTTGAGGACATTTCGTGCGCTTCGAAGACACTGTCATTGGTCTGAGGGATTTCAAGTTCGGATGCCTTTCTTGTCGCTTAGCCAACCCGCGACTCTTACGAGGTCTGACAATCGGGCATCATGTTTCTAATCAGGCTTGTCTCCTAGAGCGAACTTCCGAGCCGAGCGCGGACAAAAAGCCAGAGGCGGCCTGAATCTGTGAGCCCAAACCGAACCTCGCCATGACGAATGGGAATTATTGTCCTGGGGAGGGGGGAATAGAGTCTTGTCTTTCTATCACATCAACCTTAAATTGAACATTTGCATCGAACTCAGAAACGTGCAGCCAATCGTGCCACTCGCACGCACTCGGAATTGAGTCGGTAGTGAAGAAGAGGCTAACGCGTCCGAAAGAATCCAAAGTGATCGTTTCGTGCCAGTTGATAGAAGACCGGAGCCATTTGAGCAGCACCTTAGTGGCTTCATGTCGAGAGCAGTGACCTCGAAGACCGGCGTGCTCCAGAGACTCGCATTGACGCAGCCCGGATCATCATGACGTCAGGTGGAGTAAGGCATGTCTAGTAGAGAGGAAGGCGATATAATTGCGAGTGTTGTGAGGAGCCACGTGTTGGAAAAAACGGTGAGTCCAAAACGAGACGCTCTTGGCTCTTGAAACGAGCGACTTGCTTGAAACAGATTTTCGATGACAAGGACGAAACAACGTGGACCCCCCATCTGTGCAATTGTCCGGCAAAGCGGTCACTGTCAGGGTGACAATCTCCTTTGAACCCTTTTGAAGCGCTGAATGATGCCCTAAGAAGGGGTGAGTTCGAGTCCTGAGAGCGCTGCAGGTCTCCTTCGCATGGCTCATCTTCGAAATCCATGCAATTGCTGCTTTTTCCCCAAAGCGACCGTTCGTTGCTTTCCTGGCCAGCGGGGCGTATATCGGTGGCAAAACTCTTGTTCTATTCTATGCCATGTCTCATTATTCGTCATGGGTGCACGTCATCATCACGACGACGCAGCGCTCACGCGCCGGGCCGTGATGTTTTGCTTGCCAGCTGATGATGAAAGGCGGGGGGGATGGTGCGCGTAAGAGGAAGGCGCAACCGACCTGGCTAGGTAAAACATGAGAGCAGAAAGGAAAGTTTGCTCGGCGCATTTCGTCCGCCTGCTCCCGCCCAGCCAGCCGCGACGGCACGGCGTGGCTGCACTCTACTGGAATACCAACACAGAGCATTCATGGGCGACAGTCGTCTCACTAGAGGAATGGGAATCAGACGTCTTGCCTCGTTGAGCATGTCGACAGATGGCTCTGCAACTGACAGGTCACCTAAATGACCGTGCGGACGGCCCCTCTCAAACAGTCTATCTGACACTCGGCCCAGGAGGATGGCCTCGCATTCGACTCCCTCGGCTGGGGCTAGATCGCCAGTCTGTGCACCAAGGAAGCCGGGTCACCTTTTCTTTTTCTCTTCCTTTTACCCCCCTCTTTGGGGGTTGGAGGGGCAGGGAAGCAGCAAAAGGGAAATGACGGCCGAAAATTAGAAAGTGGTGAAGGACAGCAACAATGAAAGACGAGGGTTGTAGGAGAATAAAAGGAAGAGGAAGAGCACCAAACCTCACCGGACAATACTTGCCGTGGGGTCCTTGGGTGGCCCACCTCGAGGATCCATCGCAACACCTGCCGTTTGTGAGACCAGGGATGAATGATGGCTGGCCGAGGCTGGTGGCTGGGGGCGAAAGGATGGAGGAGGAAGACGAAGAAGAAGAAGAGGAAGATGAGCAGAGAAAACCAAAGAGGGGAATACGGACAGACTGACAGCCAAACAAAGAGCAACACATGAAACGAGTTGCTCGACGACGTCGGCAGGATCGGTTTCCGGCCATGTGGAAGGAATCTCGAGCTATGTACGGAGTACCAGGCTGCGCACGCGTCTGGTCCGTCGACGATCCCCCTCTGCAGGGCGATTAGCGAGCTCCCCACTCCACTTTAGCACGGGCGCAACAAGGCAAGGAAGGGGAGGGAAGGGAAAAATAAAAAAACCACGACCACCGCTGTCAAACATGAACGGGCTCATCCATTTAAATCTCTCGTTCCTTTCCGTTCCGCGTCCCTTGGCCCATTTCCCATTTCGCCGCCTCCAGCCACTGCCCAGGACGCTCTCTCGGATCACAACATAACGTCTTCCTACGAGCAGCGGTATCTTGCGTTTCGAGCGGGTTATATCCGGGCACCCCTGCACGCCACCGCCTGCAACAGACCCATGCAGCCCAGCCACACGTGAAATCTTACAAGAGAATATCGACAACGGACCGGCCTATCGAGCGCAGGTGGCAGTTGGCTTGGCCGACGAATTGAGACACCTGGCCTCAGACAATCTTGATCGGACAAGACGGGAAATCGCGTTTGCGAATTTCGCAAATCCTGTCACCGGCAGGACTGTCTTGCGAAACCCCGGCTGCAGCTTTTGGTCGCCTGTCGGGCAGAGGGTCCATGACTGCGCGCGCTGTCCGGGCTGCATCACGCTCTCTCCGTCTCTCTCTCTTTTTGTTCCTTCCTGCCGGTGTCTTCTCTCTCTCTTCTTTTCTTTTTTTCTTTTCTCTCGCTCTTTTGGAATTGAGGACAATCAAGCCTCACGCGCTGAGCTGGTAAGCAATGGCTCTGCAACAGGATCAGAGCCCCGCCATCCCCATTTCCATCACAATCTGCGGCGACGGTGGCTGCGGCAAGTCATCCATCACGCTCCGTCTGGTGCGGTCACAATGGACTTCTGAGTATGACCCAACGATCGAGGACTCGTACAGCGTCACCCGTCGCATCGACGGCACGACGTACCATCTCTCCCTGACGGACACAGCCGGGCAAGAGGAGTATCGCGGCATGTGGGCGTCGTCCAACCTCGGTGCCGACGCTTTCCTGATGGTCTACGACATCACATCACGCGACTCGCTTGAGGCTCTACAATACTTTGACGACCTCATCGACATGGAGGCTGAGACGCGAGTCGACAACGCTCAGCGTGCACGACAGGCAGGCGTCAACCCGGGTGACGCCAACAATGGCACCGGTAGTGGGACCAAGACTGTGCCACCGGTCAAGATTGTTGCCGGGAACAAGTGCGACCTGCAAGAAAGCAGAGAAGTACCCGCGGCTTTGGGACTGGAGTGGGCGCGCCGACGAGGCTGCGGTTTCATGGAGACGAGTGCCAGACTCGAAGTGAACATTGAGGAGACGTTTGCTCTCATTGTGCGTCGCGTTGTTGAGAGGAGACGACTGGTCAAGATGGGCGTGCTGGACAATAACGCGGCGCTGAACGCCCGGGGCATGACTAAACCACTTGCACCGCTCCCCGTGCACAGCGAGACGGAGAAGAGGATTCCAGGACCGCGCGGGATGGAGACGAGCGACGATGTCAAGGCTGGGCGCGCCAAGGGCGGATTTTGGAGGAAGCTGCGATGTTGGTGAGTTTAAGTTGCGCGGGTGTGGGGGGACAGAAACCTTTATGTGACTACGGAGCGATGTCTTTTTTTTCCCCCCCGCCAATTTCCTCATCCATCGTTTTTTCCCCCTTCTTCTGCTTTCATTATAATGTCTCCCCCTTTGGGCAAAAACTTTTCTGAATGACTGGTCTTGGATTTTCTTATTTGTTTTGGCCCGGGGAGGGCACGTTCTTTGTAGATTACGCTGCACGATATGGTTTCGGGCGTCGGCAAAGTCATACACCCGGGCGGCCAAGTGAGGCAAGAATTATGATGGATCGACGAAGTAATGAGACTCTGCTGCGTACGATATTCGTGGAAGGAGGGACGGCGGCCCTCCTGCGTCTGAAGATGTGTAACGGCAGAGGGCGCGGTGGTTTGATGGACATGCGCTTGTAACGGTGCGGGTGAGGTTTTGTTTAGACTAGCAAGACACGTATCGAGAGTGGTTGAGCTGCCTCTCCAGCCCGCTCTGCTCCGCGGACATGGCAAGTCTAGCTTCATTGCCCCGGTGGTGATGGTGCGTCTGTCCGCTTACGCTCGCCTGATTCGAGAGCCGCTTCCGCGAGGGCCATGTTGCGCAATCGGGGGGGTTGTTCCTCGTCTCAGCACCACATCATCTACTCTACTACTCTGCTACTGCCTGCGCGAAGCCTCCCAGTCCTTCCACTTCCTGTACTCTGCATAGTCCAGCGTCGTCTTCTTGCCCTGGTAGCGCGTGACGGCGAGCTCGAGCTCCTTCCACGCGGCGCGCGGTCCTCCCCAGCCGGCCTTGCGCACGAGGCTGTAGAGCGCCTCGTCCTGGGTCCAGCCCTGCTCGGCGGCCACGTCGGGCAGGTACGTGGCGCCGTATCGCCGCTGCTGCTGCTGCGGGTCCCCAAAGGAGATCTTGATGCCGTGCGTGCCAATCTCCCAGTCGTACTTGTCGGCGACGGGCTCGAAGTCGGTGAGCAGCGTCACGGCGACCTGCAGGGCGGGCAGCTCGCGCGCCGTCACGGGCCGGAAGCGCGTGTCGTGCAGCGCCGCGATGAGCGCGTACTCGGGGACGCCTGTCTCGAGGGGCTGCGCTTCAAAGGTGCCGATGCAGCCGCGCAGCGAAGGATCGGCTGCTGCTGATGATGATGGTGGGGGGAGGGTGTTCCATGTGACGAAGAGAGGGGTTGATGACGAAGCAGCAGCAGCAGCAGCGACGGAAGAATATTCCGACGTTGTTGTTGTTGTTGTTGTTGTTGATGTTGATGATGATGATGACGATGGCTTCTTGGCACCGCGAGGTTCCTCTGACGAGGCATCTGTGGCCTGGCTGCTGCCGTTTTCCTGCTGCCACTGCGCGTACGAGCTCTCGATCTCGCTGAGGGACAGCGGCGGGGAGCGGCGGGGGGAGAGGTGCGCGTCCAGCGCTTCGAAGCACGCCAGACAGTGGGCAGGCGTTGCCATTCTCTGATTTGCGTCTTTGTTGCCCTCTATTTTCCGCTGTCTTCTTTACCCTGTTTCTCTTGCCCTATCTGTCGCAAGGAGAGGGCGATCCGGAGGCGAAAGGGGGGGGGGGGTAGGAAGCCAAGCTGCGTACAAGTAGGTATGTGCCTTACGGAGCGATGGATGGATGGAGAAGGGTCGGGGCGGGATTTGCTGGCTGTCCAAGTGTGAGACGCGATGGATTCTGCCTTGACGGTACTCCGTAGCTTAGCTGTCAGCTTACATCACAGTCAACTCAGGTATCTAAAGTACCTACAGAGCAGCAGACGGGGCTGAGGCCGCTGCTGCCCGCAGCTGTGTCACTGGTGCCCCACCGGGCGAGGCTAGACTCGTTCACGAGCAGTATCGATCTCTCCGCAGATGTCACGCCGTGCGATGACGGTGACCCTCATCTCGCACGAACACGACATGTAAATCTGGCAGCTTCTCTCCTCTCCCCCCTTCCCGACAGGAATCGAGCGGAGCGAGGCCAGCCCGCCGCAGGCGACCCCCGGTAGGGCCGCCGGAGGCACACCACGACCGCCCAGGGGAGGGTCGCGGGGCCTGTCCTGGTTTCGCCCCAGCGCGAACCGGTGCCTCTGCTTCTCCGAACCTCGGGGCTGTATCGCCCTCAATGCGCAACGCGTCGCGACGAACCTCTCTCTCCCTCTGCCCAGACACGCACGTGTGCACTCATGAGCGAGACGGAGATGAGGGGGACAGGGTGTCTGCAACGGGCCTGTGCCGTGGCTAGCAGTGAGCGAAGGAGTGAGTGAGCTGGCAGCAGGTGAGAGAGAGATGTGCTGGGATTTGATTGCTGTGCCATGTGTTGTTGTGAAACTGCAGACGAGGCGGGCTGTGCTGCGCTGGGCCGGTCTGTGCCGCGCCGCGCTCGTCTGTCTTGGTCTTGTCTCGTCTCGTCTCTTGTCAGACGACGCCGTCGCCGCCGACGACGACGACGGACGAAGAAGGAAGAAGGTGAAAGGCAAAACCCAAATACACAAATACTCAAAAAAAGACAGGTGCGCGTGTGTGGACGCCCGCTCCGGAATCTCGCTTTGCTGTCCGATCGACGCAAGCAGCGACGCCGAGCCCGCTCATCATACACTGGAGCAGTCAACTCAGCCGCAGCTCGCACCGCCCACGGGGTTTCAAGGCCCGTAGCGTGTGTGCTATACGTCCTTACCTGCCTGCTGTACCTGCCTTGCCTTGCCTTGCCTTGCTTACCTCGTAGGCGTCGAGTGCACAAGCGTTCAGTGCATGCGTGTTGGCAAAGCGGGCCCTCTGCCCCCCCTGGTTCCCTACCCAGTTCCCTCGTCTCAACTTTTCTCCAGCGCGCGCGCGGGTCCCCCCCCATCCGAAGACTGTTGAAGCACGCCCGCGTTTCATCCTGTAACGGGGGGGAACGGGGAGAGGAACGGGAAGGGATGGGTTGAAGCAATTAATTTGGGTTTGCCAAGAGCAGTCATCCCATTAGGCCCGTCTTGCCTCGTCCGGTTTCACGATTATCCTTTATTTTTACAATCACGTTTTTTTTTGTTCGGAGGAGGCATTTAGGGATCAAACCCGGATCGGACCATCGAGTTGGGCTTTTCTTCTTCTTTTTGATATATATATACTCTTTGGCTGGTCATCCTGCTTCTTTCACTCCAGCAGCTTCAATCCATTCGTCATTTAATTCATTCACTACCGGCTTTCATCATACTCCTGTCGTCGTCCAGTACGCACAAACACACACACGCCTCTTTTTTTCAAAATGAAGTTCACCATCGCTCTCCTCGCCATTGTCAGCGCCGTCATGGCCGCGCCCAGCAGTAAGTAGCCGGCACCTGCCACATTTTATGCATCTCGTGTCTCTATTTTCTGTTTGTTTTGTTTGAAAGAGCAGCTTGGAATGGGCAGATTGATTAATATGGTTTCTACCTGCAGACCTTGTCCGCCGCGACATGGAAAAGCGACAAGAATTCGTCATCGACACCGAGCAGGCCTCCATGACGACGGTCAAGGGCGACGTCGTCCCCTTTGACTCGGCCAACGTCAACCTCCAGGGAGCACCGCAATCGTAAAGAGGCTGCAGGGCTGCGCGGAGAGGGAGAATTGCAATTCACGGGATGGAACGAAATTGATGTCACAACACACACACTCTTTCTTTTTTTTTTTGTTATCATCCATCTTATTAAGCAACGCTTTATATGAGCGCAATATATCACGGGCAGCGCCTGTTTGAATGACAATATTGGTTTTTTTTTTTTTTGCAAAGAAAGAAGAGGTAGAAGACAACCGGCCAAAAACCAAGAACTGTGCATGTTTGCTTTGCTGAGCCTCCCCCTCTCCGGTCCTCGTCCAAGTCGTGGGCGACGAGAAGGGGAGACAGCAAGTGCCGCGGCGGAACAGTCACGACCCGAGCGCTCGGGCCAGGCGCGCAGTCAGCTTGTCCCTCATCAGCCTGCACTGCCAGCGGGCTGTTCCTGTCAAGACGTATGCACCGTCGTGGAAGCGGCCAGGGCAGCAAAGTAAGCTCGCTGCTGTTGTCCCGGGCTGACGCTGGACCGGGCGGTCGCTGCAGCTGTTGGTTTCCTCCCATCTGCGCCTGCTGTGCATCCATCACACCTGTTCTGCAGACCCTGGTGAGTAAGCACGTTCCCCCCAAGCCTGGCCCGGTTCCGCTTCCATGCCCAGGATGCGTATGACAAAGGAACACACCGAGCCGTCTGACAGTCACTGTACGTGCGTGTGAAGCATGGGCTGGACCGGCAGGCCAGAGCTCAGCCGCACACGCAGGGGGGGCTCGTTGTTCCCGCGTTGGCTACTGCAGTCCACACATGCACGGCGCGCCGCCATATGCATGCATGCATGCCTGTTCGTCTGTCCGTGTCCGCGCGCGTGTACACATGTCCGTGTCGACCCCAAGGAAGACAAGAATAGAAATCAATAAAGAATGAAAGGATGACGACGAGGCTGGGGCCAAGTCGGCCAGTCAGCCCGCCAGCCAGCCAGCGGCGCCCAGGCAGGCACGCGGTGCAGGGCCGTGGTACAAATGCAAGTTGTCCTTCGAGCAGCACCGCCGGCCGTTCATTCTCAGCCCTTTTCAACCCTTTCTCTGTTTTGTGTGGACTGTCTAGAAAGTAGAACCCGTTGGCATCATACTCTGGCGCAGCAGCATTCTTGACTACTGCTGCACCCGTGACGGCTACTGCACGCCCTGCATCACACGGAAGAAGAAGAAAAGAAGGAAGAAGAAAAGGAGGAGAAGGAGGAAGAAGAAGAAAAAGAAAAAGGAGAAGGAGAAGGAGAAGGAGAGGTAGAAGGAGAAGGAGAAGCAGCAGCAGCAGCAGCAGCAGCAGTAGCAGCAGCAGCAACAGCAGCATGGCCAGCCACCGATCTCGCGCGCAGTTTGAGCGCGCCAGATGGCGAGCTGCCATTCTGGTTCCCATCTGGACGCTGCAGCTGCTCCTGACGGCCTCCATGATGGCGCTCTTTGCGTGGCGGCTGGGCCACTCGCTCAAGAACGGCGGAGTGCCCGCTGTTCAGATCGTGTAAGTACAGGCCCGCTGCCAGAGAAAGAAAAGGTACCCTGCTGACGAGTTTTTTCTTTTCTTTTTCCCCCCGCGCGGTAGAGGTGAGGCCATCAACGTGGCCATGTCGCTCGTGGCGGCGCTGTGCACGCTGTTCGAAGCGGCGAGATACCTCGCCGAGGCACTGACGCCGTGGACCGTGCTGTTCACCCACGTCGTCAAGCTGGCGTGCGCGGCGGCCATCTGCGTCCTCGACGCGGTCGTGTATTCGCAGGGCAGGGAGCGCTTCTTTCTCGTGGGCCTCGGCCTGGACGTTGCGCTGTTGTACGTATGCACGCTCGCGTTTCGTTTCGTGGCCACCGCCGCCGGGCCCATCCCATCCCATCCCATCCCATCCCCCCTTCCCCTCCAGCACATTCTACGAAAAGGGAAGAGCAGGCAAGGGAGAAGAGGATTTCACGTGATACAGAGACAGAGGGGATAAGGGACAAGAAGAAGATGAGGAAGAAACGTCTGACAAGGTCTGCAACACTAGCCTCACGGCCATCGCCCTCGCCGCGTACGCCATCGTCACCTATCGCCGACTCT
Organism: Moelleriella libera RCEF 2490; assembly: GCA_001636675.1. Lineage (NCBI taxonomy): Eukaryota > Fungi > Ascomycota > Sordariomycetes > Hypocreales > Clavicipitaceae > Moelleriella > Moelleriella libera. The sequence continues at coordinate 305,492 of AZGY01000011.1, read as the reverse complement.
CGCGCTTCCAGGACTACGTCCACCACGTCAACGTCAAGGGCTTCGGCTTCCGCGACAACGACAGCGGCAACAGCAGTCCCCCCACCGCGGGACGGTCGCTCGGCACGCGGGCGTCTGCGCTGTCGAGCCGGTTCAGCCCCGGTCCTGACCCTGACCGTGCCCCTGCCGCCGAGCTGCACACCTTCAGGCCCGCCCTGTCGTCCCGGTACACGCACGAGCGCGACACGCAGTTCGACGAGTACGTGGCGCGCCGCAGCTCCCTCGACCTGCGGCTCCGTCTGGAGCACTCTCGCCGCGACAGCTACGCGTCCGGCGGTTCCGGCGCCGGGTCCAAACGGGCCGCCGCGCCGTCCGTCGCGTCCCCTCCGCCGACGGGCATCGCCGTCGGCACCTGTGCCAAGGGCGCGAGCATCGTGCGTGCCATCAGCTACACGAGCGATCACGTCCTGCTGGCGGTGCCCGAAGAGGAGGACATTGGCGGTGCGGAGGCCCACCACTTCGACCACGTCCACGTCGACGACGGCTACGATGACAACGACGATGACGACGACGATGATGAAACAAGGTTGTTGGCAGCAGCAGCAGCAGGGACAGGAGCAGGGACAGGAGCAGGGACAACAGGGACAGCAGGGACAGCAGGGACAGCAGGAGGAGGAGAAGGCGGAGGAAGGGGAGTGCAGCAGCGTAGTGACAGTGAGGGCCAGGATGCGCAGAAGCAGCCTGCGAGGGGGAGGAGTCTCGTTCCTGTCCGTAAAGCGACGGACTGAATATCATCATCACGCACGCGACCCGTGCGATGCTGGCAGCGCGGCTGTGAGACATGCCCCCCCATCCCCCCCCCTTCCCCTTTCCCTTCTCCCGCGTGTCTCCTCGTTGCGCGAGTCTGGCGCATTCCCTCTGATGGCCGTCTCGTCTCCTTGGCACGGCCGTCGGTGGCCATCCTCCTGGCAGCAGCAGCAGCAGCAGCAGCAGCAGCAGCGGCGGCGGCGGCGGCCTATTTTTGGCACCATCCCTGCCCCGGTCCCAGCCATGCTGTGCGTCTCATCATGCACGCCCGTCAGCCGTTCGTCGCCGTCTCCCTCTCCTCGCCTCTCCCCTCTCCCTCCCGCCCATTCGTCCGATGGCGAAGGCCTGCGCACTGGGACCCCTTCTTGCCCCTTAGTACCCAATGTACCGCACGAGTCGCTCGCTGCTGTTGCTGCCACGCATCGCGCTGCCCGTCGTGGACAGCTCGTGGTCTTAGTGAAACAGGGGAGCGCCCCGCCCGGGCTGCCACCCACCCCTGCCTACCCTGCATCCACCGCTGCCGTCCATCCATCCGTGCATCCGGGGAAACCGTCTGGTTCATCAGATAGCCTTGGCTAAGTAGCAGGACATGTCCATGTAGTCAAGTTTCGAGCGCAGCGAGGTCAGCCCGCCGCAGGCGACCTCCGGTAGGACCGCCGGAGGCAAATTCGTGCCCAGCGCTGGGGTGGTATATCTGCCTCCGGCGGCCCCTGCCGGGGGGCCTGGCCTCGCAAGCTCGGAGACGGCGCGCTGCGGGTTATTAATAGCACGGCGCCGGCGAGACATGCAGGGCGCATGTCACCCACCCCCTTGCGTTGTCGGGCAGCACATACGTGCGTAGTCTGTACAATATATATATATAGGTCGGCTGCATGCACGTCTCTGTCCGGATCCCGCCTGCCTGTCCTCTTCGTCTCCGCCCCCTCACCCGTTCCAAGACACGTGGGAGAAGCTTTGGCAGATGGGAGAGAGGGGGAGAGGGAGAGGGAGGGTCGACGACGTGTATGATGATGGTGATGATGAAGATGTCGATGATGACGATGATGATGATGACGATGATGATGATGACGATGATGATGATGATGGTAGTGGTGATGGTGGTGATGGATACGACGCAGAGTCAGGGCGCCGTGTTGTCGTGCAGCAGCCCGGCCGCGTGCACCTCGACGCCGGGATTCGTGCCGAGCCTCTCGGGAGCCTGCGGCCCCGGCTTCACGTAGCAGTTGCCCCGCGGCCACCACCAGGTCCGTCACCCCGGGCACGAACGACACGCCCCCGCAGAGCAGGTTGGACGAGCTGTTGTACGCGTTCCACGCCGCGCACGCCGCCATGCACGCGCCGAAGTCGATGGTGAAGAGCGAGTAGAAGGGCGCGTGCTCCGCGTCCCCGGTAAAAGTACATGGCGGGCTTGGACCAGACTGGCCGCGCCGCGATCAGCAAGGGTGGCATACACACGCACACATATCCGGTTCCAGCTGGCCGGTCCAGAATCAAGGAGCTCAGTAGCAGTAGGTGAGGGATTTCGGTACAGCGACTAAGCCGCCGGGAGGAAGAGAGCATGGAAATAGCCGGGGAGTTGAGGCTGCTTGCCTGACTTACATTCGGTCGTGTGCAAAAACGTCGTCGTGTTCCCGGCCTCGGAGCACCCGTTTGTGATCTTGCTGTAGCTGGTCGTCGTGGTCGACACTGTGGCCTTGGGCCCAGCAGGCGTCGCAGCCGCTGCCTTGGCGGTGCCGAGGGCAGTGGCAGTGGCAGTGGCAGTGGCAGCGGCAGCAGTAGAAGAGGAAGAGGTTGCCGCGGTTACCACTGCTGAGCACGACGACGACGACGACGACGACGACGATGACGGCTGCAGAGACGGGTTCCTGCTCTGCTCGGCCCTGTACTTGCTCACGGCGATGCCCGTCCCGACCGCGAGACCGACCGCGGCCACCGCCAGAACAGCCACCATCACAGCCAGGATGACGATGACAAGAGCGCCGCCGCCGCCGCCGCCGCCGCCGCCGCCGCCGCCGCCGCAGCAGCAGCGCTTCTTTGCGTTGCAGTTGCGGGGGGTGGGCGACGTGCTGCTTGTCGCTGTACTGGGGGACGTGTTGGTGTTGGTTTTGGTGTTGGTGTTGGTGTTGGTATTGGTATTGGTGATGGAGTTGGTGAAGGAGGTGATGGTCAGAGGCAGCGCCGGAGCCGAGCCGAGCATAATCCGACGACACGGAGTCTGATTCTGCGTGCCTTGCCAGCGTCTGCGGCTGCCGCGGTGGCCCATCCGGCATCAAGGGCGACCATAGGACCTCGGGCAAGCAGGCGCCGTCGACGCGCGGCCGAGTCTCGCTCTACAGTTTTTTTTTTTTTTTTTTTTTA
>AZGY01000011.1:235304-294461 GCA_001636675.1 Moelleriella libera RCEF 2490 | reverse complement strand
GGGGGGCGCAATCTTCAATCCAGGCGCCTCACCAACACGTTTTGTGTGTCAATGCCTCGCCGACCTACAGTTCGCAGTGCTAAGCATTTCCTATGCCCGGACGTGTGGAGCGTAACCACCATTTCATCAAATTCTAGCTCTTGCCGATCCGGAATAGAGCGTGGCGCTATGATCGCCTCTCGCCTCAATCTACGGCTCAATGCGTCTTTGCTGTACGGGACGGGCCGCGCGCTTTACACTTTTGATTTCCTCGACATGAGCTCCTTTTCAAACAGATATTTGTCGACTGAACCTCTCTTTGACCCAAAGTCATTCAAGTGAGACAGGCTGCGGGCATGTGTTTCAAATGAAACACCAGATCGAAGCCACTGGGATCGTATTGCGACCCCGGATTACACCATGGAATTGGGTCACGATATGTTTGCACTTCAACTTGTGAGCACTGTATGAATACCACTTCAATATGGGTGAGCCAGTTGTCAATCGTCGTCAAGACATGCCAGAATGAGTCCAATGGGCAAGTGCTTACGTGCAAGACAACCACATGTTGGAACCAAAAAAAAAAAGAATCAGCTGGGTCACAAAGCCAAGGATCAACTGTGCAGGTCTCGCTCAGATTACTCACGCATGCGGTCGCCCTTAAGATGTAAAGCCTTCGGGCGATTAGCTTTGTGCACGCAGAGTCTTAGGACCATCCAGGGGCGTCCAATTGGCTATTCACCGGAAAATGACTTGCGAACGTCGCGAAGAAGTGTCTTTTAAGGTGCGTCCGCGCGTACCCTACACCATTTATGAGGTTCGGTCGGCTAGTATCGCTCCGCCCAGCACACAGGCACTCTTCCAACATTTCCAACAAACATGGAGCACAGCGAACGTCGTTTGCAAGCATTTGCTTCTGCATGAGAAGCGGCGTCTGTCCGGTGGCTGACATCCCGCTCTATGCTACTTGTGTGAGCGTCACGATATTGACAGCGCGAATTAAGGCGAAAATTCAATGCAGGGGTCAGATCATCCCCTCACTTTCAAGGACCTCCCGTCGCCAACATTGTCACAGTTCGCCGTGCGTAGCGTCCGTAGATGGCGTGGCACCTTGATTGCACTCGTGCATTTCCACGCGTGCCAAAAACGACTGACCAGAAATCGAGCGACTAGACTATCTAGGAACGAGAGCATTTATGCCGACGGGATAGCACGCCAGACAGGCGAGAGGAGCAAGCAGTCGCAAACACATTCAATGCCATCTACGATTATGCGTCTGCCAGTGAGAAACAGCCAATCAAGCGAGTTGTGGTCTCTCATTTACGTCCCTTTCATCTTTGGCTGCGAAGGTGGATGACGGGAACCCGAGCTTCAGCGGTTCAGGACTAGGCGAGTACGGCCGTGGAGCGAGCATTCGTATCTTGTCCATCGTGAGCGAGATAGGAATTGGACGACACCCCGTTCCTTGCGCGATAGGCAGCTTCCCATCATTTGCCGTCAAACTGTCAGGTATTCTGGCCTTGTTCTGATGTAGCGCGTCCTTCGTCAGTCGATCACTCACGCGCAGCACAGATCACCCTGTCAGGGATATATTCCTGCCAAGCTCAGTAGCACTAATTACTCCGAATTTAGCCATTCACGGGAACGTGTCCCGCGCATTGCCGGCCAGTCGTGTAGCCAGAGCAGAGCTGCAGGATCTGACAGCTCGGCTTTGGGCCGCATCATCGAGTTGCAGTCCTGTCCTTCATGGTCGGTCCTTCAAACCTCGGCGCAATGTTGGTGTGACTGGGCATGGTCCTGAACTTCGTATCAAGCCCAAACCGGTGTGCAAGGTGATACCATTTGTTGGCGAGCACTGCCTCCAGCCGTTTCCGGCGTCGGGTCAAAGAGTGATGGTGGGGTAATGCAAGCCATCGAAAAATCCTGATCAAGAGCTCGATGCTTACTTGTTAGTCCAGCACCAACTAGATGCCATGAGCAGTCTCCTGCTCGCTGACCGGTGGCGCGTTACGTTGCCAGACTGTCCAATCAAGCCTCGGGAAAACGATACCTGGCGCCATTCGTCCGCGTGCGCACTCGGGGCCATTGCAGGTGCTGTGTTCGAAGAGCGTTGCAGTTGGAACTCGGGCGTTGCACGGAATGCTGACAGGAGAAGAAGGTGAGTCCTACTGGACAGACATGTCGCCGCAGTGTCTGGTCTGGGTCATTTGGCCGATGCGAGGATTTCTCACTGCATCAGCTCGGTTTTGTTTTCGGATTAGACCCAACAGCTGCAGGGACCGACCCCCGGAGCGAAAGCACGAGCGACGATCAACTCGGCGACCGTTTTGCTGTCAACGGCTCATTGGGTCCCGCAGCAAGGATGGCATCATAGTACTCGACCCACCTCACTGTCGCGCCCGGTTCGATGTTGGATGTAGTTGTCGAGCCAGCCTTGTTCATGTTGGCCGCGCCGATTCATGTGGCCTTTTGCCGTTGCACAACGCGCACAGCTCTGGCATGTCGTTGGGCAGCCAACAGTCTTGTGTCGCTTGCTGGAGGCCATCGCGGTGAAGGAAAATGACTCGCCCAAGCGCTGCGTCGAGAGCCTTGTTGCAACTTGGCAGTCTCGACCGCCGCGGAATGTGGCAGCGCTCAGCCGATTCCCCGCTGGATTTCCCCAACCGAGCCTTGTGAACGGATACGACCTTGCGGGAAGAGTGCGAAGATGCTCGACGACGGAGCTCCAGCGCCGCAATCGAAAAAAGAGAGGCGGTCTGCTGCGAAACGAATGGAGGGAGGGAGGGAGGGGAACAGATCTACTTTATGCAATGCCGGCTGCTAAGCAGCATGGAAAGAGTTACTAAGTGGGAAAAGCCAAGCCTGGTCGCTCTTGCCCATTATCCAGCCATTCGCTTCGACCATCACTCCGTAACGTACCGTTTGTATCCCGTGAATTTCCCATCACCCAGTGGATCTCTTAGAGGGGCCTTGACGACTCGTGTTGCGCATCCGGCGTGCCTGTAGCAAACCGAGAGCAAGTGAACCGATATATATACTTGCAGTCCCGACACGCATGCATCGGCCTACTAACACACACCACCACACCCTTCTGCTGCCACACAAGATTCTGCTGGTTCTCACATCCACTCTACAGCTTATCAGTTTTGATTTGACCGTCCGTTCGGGTGACAACACAAGACGACAAGATGCGTTCCACTGCTGCTATTGGCTCCCTCGTGATGGCGCTTTTCGGCGCGTCAGCCGTCATCGCCTCTCCTCGTAAGCTCAGCTTTTTATTTTTTTTTATTTTTCACTTTTGCCATGTCCTTCGCAGAATCGCACGCATTGACTTTTCGCAGTTCCCAGTGCCGCCGTGGCAGAGGGCCAGACTCTGGACGCGCGCCAATTGAACGAGCCCAACTTCGAGGAGTCGAATGTCCTGCAAGCTCGCCAGGGGAAGAAGCCCAGCTTCGAGGAGCCCAACTCTCTCGAGGCCAGACAGGGCAAGAAGCCCAGCTTCCAGGAGCCTAACGCTCTTGAGGCTAGGCAGGGGAAGAAGCCCAGCTTTGAAGAGTCGAATAACCTGGAAGCTCGCCAGGGCAAGAAGCCCAGCTTCGAGGAGCCCAGCTCTCTTGAGGCCAGACAGGGCAAGAAGCCCAGCTTCGAGGAGCCCAACTCTCTCGAGGCCAGACAGGGCAAGAAACCCAGCTTCGAGGAGCCCAGCTCTCTCGAGGCTAGGCAGGGGAAGAAGCCCAGCTTCGAGGAGTCGGATGTCCTGGAAGCTCGCCAGGGGAAGAAGCCCAGCTTCCAGGGGTCAGATGCTCCCTCCGCGTGAACGTCTGCAGGTCGAAAGCAAGCTAAAATTCGGGATGACACGGCTGGATGCAATGAGCGCTGAGAAACGGTTGACCACGTAATTGGACGGCTGGACAAGAGGACGGACTGAATAAGACGCAGTGCACAACAAACTTGTATGCAGGCCCGAATTGAGGGTGGGAAAAAGAAAATTCAATAAAAACTACCATTGGCCAGGTATCTTGCAAATGCTGCCGCTCAATTATGCCGTGATTATCTCTGAAGGAAGGCATGAGCCGAGTGCCTAAGGCTCGGCCGGCCTAGGCCTGAACAGCCTGCTCCCATGATGCTTCATGATTGGTGTCTGCGTCTGCATGGCAGGACGCAGGCATCTCGGAGCTGGATTCCGAAAAGCACTTAGCGAGGATCAAGCCGCCCAGTAGATCAGCCGGGGGTGGGCGGTCTGATCTGACCAGACGCTGTCAAGGGCTGATTTACAATGGGTGCCACCCACCAAACCGTTTATCCTGGCCCCACCCCGCTGCACTACAACGCAGCTAAACCAGGCTCAGCAGCCGATCAATTTCTGACCAACATACTTTATGGGACCTTCCTCGTCGTCTGCCCCGGCGGCGGCCCCAGTAAGACGACCAGACAATCATGGCGCGTCGATGGAGCCTGGCCGAAAAGCTCAAAACTTTATTCCCCCAGTCATGTCAGTGTCAAATACAGGACCGAGCCCGCGATATATACCTCTCGCCAGTCGACCTGACTCACTCCTCGCCTGCCCAGCCCAGCCTAGCCTAGCCCAGCCCAGCCCATCCATCAGTCAGCAGTCCAGTTTCCCTCCCTGGTGGCATTTGAAAGGGGCCTTGGCTCTCGCGCCACGCCACGGCCACCCGCGTCCTTTCCCGCCTTTTAGCTCCCACGCCCAAAAGGCGCTTTTTCTGCCAGAACTTGCTTGCTTTGTTCTGGTGAGAGAGCGATCCCTTTAGCGCCCGCGCCATGGCCACAACCACCGCCGATGATGACTTTGGACCGCAGCGGTGGCCGCACTTTGACTTCACCCTGCTTTTCAGCCAGACCATTTTGACCATCCTGCCGGCCAGTCTGTTGGTCCTCGCTACTCCCCTCTACCTGTCCCGTTGTTTCAAATCGCCGGCTGTGGTCTCTGGGAGCATCTGGACTTGGGCCAAACTTGTAAGTCGTTGCCCTCCCCTTCTTTTCCTCCTCTCTCAGCCACCACCACCACCACCACCACCACCCTACACGGCCAGCCTACACACGTTCACGTTTCTTCCTCGTCCGTCACTGATCGACATCGTCCATGCGCATGGTAGGCTGCGACGAGCGCCCTCGCCGGCCTGGAAATCGCCAGTCTGGTTCTGTGGGCGACGATTCCGGCTTATCGCACCGAAGCCTCCCTCGCCGCCTCGTCGCTATCATGCGTCGGAGCCGTGTGCATCGTGGCCATCGTCAATCTTGAGCACCGCCACTCCCTGCGGTCTTCGGCCTTTATCAGTCTCTATCTCAGCATCACTTTCTTGCTGGACATCGCCAAGTCCCGATCCTACTTCGCACGGCCGGGCCTTCAAGTGGTGGGTGGCCTGGCCGCGGCCACTGCCGTGGTCAAATTGGCGCTTGTTTTGCTCGAAGAAATTCCCAAGAGAAGCGATGGCCCGGTGACTCCGCTTTACAGGGAGACGACTAGCGGATTCTGGACTCGCTCGCTATTCCTGTGGCTCAATTCGACTTTTTTGCTTGGCTTCCGGACCATTCTAGACGTCAAGCATTTGGGCAACTTGGGACCGGAATTCGCCTCCGAGTACCTTTTGGCAAAATTCGAGCCTGTCTGGGAGAAGCGTGAGTTTAATTGCCGTTACTTCAAAGCCCCAAAGCGATGCTTTCTGAGAAAGATTGGAAAAAAAAAAGTCTTCTTGTCCCAAAAAAGTGGTGAATGGACGTGGAACGAGGAAAGAAGGGAGAACAAGGAAGACATAGCCTTTAAAGCAGGACCGCTTGTGGATGTCTTATTCTCAGTGCAATCATGTACTTCTCTACCAGTCTTGCCACGAGCTAACAGCCAGTAGAGCGCAAGACCCATTCACCAACATCACCGATTCTGATGAAAGCCACGTTTTACACCTTGTTCTGGCCATGTTGTGCTGTCGTGGTTCCCCGACTACTGAACATTGGGTTCACTTTCAGCCAGCCATTCTTGATTCAACGTATTGTCAGCTTCCTGAGCGAAGAAAGCCCCTCTGTCAACGTCAGAAACGGCTTGATTGGAGCCACCGTCCTGATCTACTCAGGTATCGCGGTAATAGCCAACTCCAAATAATACTGTTTTCGGGCAAAGGTTGACACTTCACTCCCAGATCACTACGGCCAGCCACAATCACATGACATATCGCCTGATCACTCGTCTTCGAGGCGTCTTGGTCACTCAGATTTTCAAGAAGACAATGGTGATCAGCCAATCAAAGGCAAAAGACTCTGCCGCATTGACCCTGATGAGCACGGACATTGATTCCCTTGTTCATGGAACGACAAAACTGCACAAAATCTGGGCAAGCATTATCGAGTTCGGCTTAGGGCTATACTGCCTCACCAGGACGGTGGGCGCGGCGACCTTCCTCGTTGCCATACCGGCATTTAGTACGTCGCCTAGTACCAGTATCTGCCATGCTCACCTTGCTAATAGCCAAAAGTTACGACGGTGGGCGCTTACTTGCTCGGAAAGCGCATGATTCCGGCGCGGGCAGCTTGGAACAAGGAAGTCGAAAAGCGAGTTGCGACAACTTGGAGTGTTTTGACGCAAATCAAAAGCATTCGAATGATGGGCTTGGGCCCATTAGTGGCAGACGTCATCCAAGGGCTACGAGAATCTGAGATGAAGCGCTCGATCACATATCGGATTTCCTACGTGGCCACCTTTTCGACCGGTATGTCAAAGCAAATATGACCCTCATCACTAGCTCCAGCGACCAACGCAAGACCCAGCGTTTCACCCCCAAGCAAAATGCCGGAGTCAGGGGACTCAAGAGAAAGTGCCAATGCTACTGCCTTCATTTCTCGTAAAGCATTGGGTGCTCGACTGACACCACGCAGGCGTTTTGTGTCACGGCCTCACATCCATTCTTGTCATCATTCCTGCCGTGTACTGGACGACATACAAAGACGGCCTGATACCTACAGAAATTTTCACGACTCTTGCATTCATATCTCTGACGGCGTATCCATTGTTCCACATTGTCGATTCATACCCAGTTTTTGCCTCTATGTTCGGATGTTTTCAGCGCATCCAAGAATATCTTCTCCTGGACGAATGCGATGACAAGCGTGAGACAATCAGTGACCTCATCCTGCGAAATGAGTTCTCCGAGAAAGAGATTGCCAGCGATTCGATGTCCCTGAAACGGAGCCCCTCTATCAAATTGCAATTCCCTCAACCTCCAGTCGTTTTTGTAGAAGCCAACATCAGCGCGGAAACAGGAGCCCAAACATTGTTGCACAACGTGACATTCTCAATCAACCGATCCGAAATCGCCGTTGTGCTCGGTCGGACAAGCTCTGGCAAGTCGACGTTACTACGGGCCGTACTAGGTGAGGCACAAGTCACCCATGGGCTGATCTATGTCGAGCAGCGCAAGATTGCCTACTGCGGACAGACACCTTGGTTGCAGGACAGCTCTATTCGGGAAAACATCATCTGGGAAACTACATACGAAAAGGATTGGTACGACACCGTACTCACCGCATGTCTCTTGAATGATGATTTGCAGCAGCTTCCAGATGGCGATCTCACCACCGCTGGGACTGGGGGTGCGAACCTCAGTGGTGGTCAGAGGCAAAGAGTTGTACGTCATCCCGCATACCTCGTGCCTGGCAAACTTGGACCTTCATGCTAGTTTCCATTTCCCCTGCTATTATCCCTTCATGAGCTCAATACTCAACAATGGGTCATACTGATTGTGTCTGTTTCTAGGCACTTGCCCGGGCGGTATACTCTAGAGTAACCTTGATGGTGCTGGATAACGTCTTCAGCTCTTTGGACCAGTCCACAGCCCAAGCAATCTTCCATCGGCTATTTTCTGCCGACGGCCTGCTCAGAAGATTCGGAAGTACTGTCATAATGACCACTCATTCAGGTATCGACCCCGCGCCTTATCTATTTGCTCTAGAACTGACGCAGTCGTAGTCGAGTACACAAAAGCAGCCGATAGAATTCTTATGATCGAAAGCGATGGATCCGTGGCATCCATTCTCAATGCCAGGAATATGGTACAAGACGAGTCTAGGTTCAAGGATTTCGTCTCGGCCACCGTGCAAGAAGTGGAGGGGAGGCCGTCACAAAACGAAAACTCGCTGGAGAATCAACTTGCAAAGATTCTCCCCGACTCGGAAGACGCTTTGTCGGTACGGCAAAAAGGCGACTTGAAGCTCTACAGTTTTTATTTGGCATCAGCGAGCAGACATAACTGGATCATATTTCTCGTCGGAGTCATGCTTGTCGCTGTCACCGAGCGATGGCCTGGTATGCCAACCACTCCCTCGCTGTCCCCTCCGAACAGCATGGGCTGACTTTTCTAGACATCTTTGTGCGAATCTGGGTGGAGGTCGCCGCACAAGACAAGGCCTACGTAACTGGTTACATCCTATTGACGTTCCTGAGTGTGGTGTTGATGGCGGTGGTATTATTGTAGGATGACTGAGCGACATCTCTTGTTTGCTGCCTGCTGACCGTTGACGAAGCTTTTTTTTTGTAAAAATTGTTCCCGACACATCGGAAAACATGCACCAGTTGCTCCTGGACAAAGTCATGATGTGAGCTCAGTGAGAAACCACGAATATGTGCTCGCTGCAGTGCGCTGACCAGAATTTGCCAGATCTTCACTGTCTTTCTTGTCCTCGACCAGCTCCGCGTCCATACTGAATCTGTACGGCCTCTGATTGCCACTGAGAAGTCACCTTTGGGCTAATCTCTCGAAATAGTTTCAGCCAAGACATGAGTTTCTTGAGTCAAGAACTCCCTCTATCCTTTTACTTGTTTATATACTGTAAGTGCGGCGTGCGACCCATCCAGCCAACACGAAGTCTTGGCAAGCTAAGCGCATCCTAGCCTTCTTTTTGACCGTCACCGACGCGGGCATCATAAGTTCCGGAACATCATATATGGCAACTGTCATACCATTTATTTGTGTATTGCTTTACATTCTCCAATACTTCTATCTTCGAACCTCGCGGCAGATTCGACATCTTGATCTAGAGGCAAAAACCCCATTATACGCCCTCTTTACTGAGCTTGCGACTGGTCTGACTCACATCCGGGGCTTTGGATACAACATCAAGTATTTGCATCAAAGCTTCGTGCTGCTTGACTTTTCACAGCGGCCGTTTTACTTTATGTTTTGCATTCAGCGATGGCTTTGCCTTGTTGCCGATTTGATCGTGCTCGGTATCGCGACTGCTCTCGTCAGCTTTGCTCTGTGTACCACTGGCCAAGGTACAGCCAGCCAAGGCTCCATGGGTCTTGCGCTACTCAATCTCGTCAATTTTGGCGTCGTCATTAGCGGCCTCATTGAAGACTGGAGATTCCTTGAGACATCCCTGGGTGCCATTTCGCGTATAAGATCGTTTGTACAAACCACCCCCACGGAGCAAAAACGATGCAGCGAACTGGAACTGCCATCCGGTTGTTTGCAGCGAGGAGCGATTGAGATGAAGGACGTGACATCGACATATAAGTAAGTCACCTGCCATAACCTGGCGTTCAGCAATCCTCCAGCAAAGCCCCGTGCGACAAAACCGGGTTACTGATGCTTGAACACCCTTGGCAGGTCGTTAAGCTCGCAAGCCACGGTGGCGCTTCGCGATGTCAGCCTGATAGTAAAAGCTGGGCAAAGGGTGGCGGTAACTGGTCGGACTGGAAGGTACGTTTGACAGAAAATCTGCTGGATCGGTTTGAAATGCTGACACGTGACGCGCAGCGGCAAGAGTACACTCATCCTAACGTTGCTAGACTTTTTGGATTACTCAGGGGTCATCAAGATTGACGGGGTAGACTTGACTGATATTCCACGGCAAGCGCTGCGATCGATGATCACAACGATCCCGCAAGACCTGGTGGAACTGCCTGGCAGTGTCCGCAACAACCTCATACCAGCCACTCTTACAAGGCCAGATGACCAGAGCCATGATGCAAAACTCCTTGACGTTCTCGAAAGGGTAGGTCTCTGGACTTACATCACATCGCGGGGCGGACTGGATGAGCCGCTTGCAAGCATGGGCTTCTCCCACGGCCAACGACAGCTGCTGGGCGTGGCGCGGGCCATAGTCCATCAGATGGAAAGCGGCTCTGGCCTCGTGCTGATTGACGAGGCAACAAGTGCCATGGACGAAGAGACGTCCCGCGCGATACAACAGGTGATGAAATCAGCTTTTGTTGGCTGCACCGTCATCACGGTGACGCATAGGCCCGAAATCACGCAGTCGTCGGATGTTATTGTCCAAATTGCCGATGGGCGGATAGCGTCTATTGCCGAAAGGGACAGCCGTAGATAGACGATGGACCCAGGGGGCGCTTTGATTATCAATTTGGCTTTCAGGAGGCGTTAATCTATTGGATGGGCGTTGAAATGAAATTGGATTCACAAAGTCCGCCGCGGCAGGCGCTGGATATCGATCGTCGGTTTGCTAACAAGGTTACGGCTCATCGGATTGCCCCTTGACAAGGTCCTTCTTGGTCTTCAGCAATGGATGCGTCCTGAATTGCGCGCTCGGCCGAAAGGCCCGCTGTATGCGTCAACTGCGTGGATCCATAAGATGCGAATTCTGCTGCTTGCCGCTGTGTGAGACTCAGTGAGACAGCTGAGCTGGTCCCTCTTCTCATCTCTGTGACGAGCGTGTAGTCAGAGGTCGGTGCTTCCGGCCGGTGATGCTCTCCAGAATGCGATGCGCAATACGCTCCTCACCCTTGGCCGAGAGTCAACGCATATGGATCTGCAGAGCAGGGGGACTAATACAAAACGATGGAGCTTCTCCATTCTCAACCCAATCAATCTTGGGGATCTTCGGATGCGCCCGCCTGTGTAATGCATGTCTTCCCCAGAAGACCGGGTCGCGGTGCTCCACGCTCCCAAGTCGTCCCGATCGTCATCGATGTGTGGCAGCAAGATGCTTGAAAGTCTGGACATGAGTGTAGTGAGGGAGATGACCCTCCGCCCAACATGACCAGACCCGTCATCGCGTTCGACTTGTACGATACCTTGCTCTTTATGGAAACTTTCGCCACGGAGCTTGCGAGGTTTCTGGGGCAATAATGCAGCAACCTGAGTGCAGCGCTGGCGCCGCGGTTCCAGCTTGAGTGTACTTGGCACTGCGACCGCATGGGTAAGGCTTCAATACATTCTAGAGCGACAATCCGGTGGAAATAAAAGGGAAGAAAGGATCAAAGAGGGTAGAGGGAGGGAAGGAGGGGCGACTGAAGCAACGCTGGCCGAAAGCAGCACAAAGATCAGTTTTGGCCTGTGTAGAGCAGAGAGACTGTTCATCTTTGCCTAAGCTCTGCCGCAATTGCGCCTCTAAATCCCTTATATCACGGCACGTATGCATCATTTGCGATATTGACGAGATATTCCTCCCGGCACGCCGCCCGTTGCCGTCTAAGCACGCCTCTCTCTTTCCCCGCAACCAGGAAGAGCGCATCCTGGACGCGTTACAACGGCCTGCACGCCTTTCTAGATGCCGACAGGGGGCTTATACGTTGTTGTCCTTTAAATTCTGCCTCCGGCGGCCCTGCCGGGGACTGGCCTCGCAAGCTTGAAGTGGCTTATGGGTAAATGAAGGTCGCTGCGGCGTAGAATCGAGCTTGCGAGGCCAGCCCCCGGCTGTGCCGCTGGAGGCACACCCACAAACACTGAGGCTTGTCGTCGTCACCACATTCAAGGCCTGTAAATTTTCTCCAACGGGGACCTCCGCCATGATCACGGCCTGCCCATCAGGGACGTCCCCTCGCCTCCCCTCGCTTGACAGGGCCGGCACCTCCTCGTTCTTCAGAGTCGTCAGTGTGCATGGCCTGCATGGGTGTAGGCCGGATCCGCGCACATACAGGTATGCTTTTGACGCGCGAAGTTGGCCAGGAGGCACATCCGGACAAGGTGTATCTCGTCAGCGCTAATCCATTTGATGTCCCAAGGGGAGGGGGGTGTTGACGGAGCGGCTAACGAGGTTATTCGGCTGGAGGGGACTGGAGTCGTGGACTTACTTTCGTCTTTGAGCCGTGAAGCTGATAACAGGGATGCACGTATGGTTTGACGTATTGCGTAGGGGGTTTGATTTGTATGTTGGAGATTTCTCACGGCCATGTCTGAGGGTCCTGGGCTCCCAAACTAGACTCAGTTTGGGTGTATGGAATATCAGGCATCTGCTAGGGACGACACGCAAAACTTGGCTACACAGAGTCCGAATCCCAAATATCTTGGGGAGAAAGAAATCGAGCGTAGCGAGGCCAGCCCGCAGCAGCGACCCCCGGTAGGGCCGCCGGAGGCTTGTTCATGCCCTCTTTTCGGTTTCAAATTGATACTTCCCCAAAGTCTCAGAGCAAATAGATGTTCCGTCTCATGTGGGAGAGAATCTATTTGCAAAGGAGGGTTTTCTGTTTTGTCATTTCTCTTGCACAGAGAAAGTCCCCGACAGTGTGCACACGGAATGTCGGATCTTATTCTGCACCTTGCCTCTAATCAAACGGTTTAAAGACCCTGCTACTGCCCGGCCCAATGGCATTGCTAGCGACTGTCTTCGATGGTGGAGAGACATGGCTTCGAGTTGCAATTATCAGACACACCCGTTTGCCGAGCGGCAATAGCAGCTCGTATACTGTAACCCGGACCCGAACGAGACCTCCCCTCATGCTGTCTTTTTGAACTGGACTTTGCGATACTGAAGTGCCGACTGCCGCCGTCTTCCTGTCTCGAACACAATCAATTGTACTTCACACATGGCTCCCGGGCTTTGAGGGGACGACCAGCATGCCATTGGCTAGCTTTGCGCGCTGGCAAAGGAGCAAGCCGTCGCAGCCACAATGCTACATGAGAATCATGACGATGATATACACAAATTGGATCACGATCGTGACATGTCTCTTCGGTTCAATCGAGAAGCATCGGTCATGGCCTGTCTCTCGATAGTACCAGAGAGCCAGCGTCTCGGTGGCAACTGCTGACCTGCGTGAGTAGCTTTCCAAGGCTTATTTCAGAAAACGGCCGAAATTAGTGGAGGAGGCGCTAGCCACGGACAGGCTCTCATTCCAAGAAGCTAACCGACAGTCTTTGCACAAGAGCACGAGGTCAGGTCGCGACGGGACCAGGAAGCTCTCGAATAAGTGGCAAAGCGCAGCTTCGAAATGAAACCTTGAACCTCCCTCAATCAAGGGATAGCATCAGTCCGGAAATTACGAAGTTTCCGCGGGACGTTCACCAGGAGCAGGTAGCAGCGACATTGTGCTATTGTGGGAGGTTGTAAGTCAAAGTGGTAAGCAAACGATCTAGAAGATCAGCGGCGTTGCGGGCGGCGATGGACACTTTGGCAGCAAGTCAAGACATATGCAGACTTGTCTAGGATGTTCATAGGACTCGTCACGGTTAGTTTCGAGACGTCCATGAATTATGCTGGTGTTCCAGCACACAATATCATGAAGAAGATGAGGGATCACGCCAGTACGCCAAATGCCGCGCAGCTGGGAAATGCCTTGGAAATGGGCGATGCTCCATAGTACAAGACGAAAGACTGGCAGGAGGGCCGCGGTGGTTCGGGCCCTTCGCCGACCATGCCATGGTCATCCGGGCCGGTTGGCGGCAAGTCAGCGCATGACGACCATCCTTTGGCTAATAAAGTGAAGGGAAGCTGAACCTGACGGAAGCACGCTGATGATGTGGCACTATCGCTTAGGAGCGGGTCCATCTTACCGGGCGGTGACGGCGGGTAGAAGCGCTTGGAGGAGAGGAATTGCTCCGTCATGGTTTGCCAACCTCAGCAACCGAGTCCGGGCGGCCGCATAGACCAGTCGAAAAAGCAAAGGAGTCACCGCCTCCGCTCCTGGGCGGCGCCAATTTTTGGGTGACTCGACGAGTCCCGTGCCACACGCAACCGCATAAGCCGCCGGGACCCGGCAAGCGTCCCAAGAGCTGCTGGCGATGGCGCGACCCCGCGACTACGACTCTTCCTCCTCGAGCGACCCAAAGCCTGCCCGCCACAGGGACGGAGGCCATGGCGTAAGCACCCGACGGTCACGCGAAGCATCAGACGAGGGCCGCCAGGAACGACACAGGAGACGCTCACGGTCCCCCGACCGGCAAGACCGCCACGCGGACCGCAGTCGACGACATGAGCGCGAGACCGGCGCCAGGAAGCGAGATGACGACGACCGACGGAGCTCGAGACGACACCGGTCTCGCGAGGACGAGCGGCCACGCCATCGAAGACGGCGAGGTGGAAGCGACGGCTCAGACGACGGCCGTCCAACAAGGCGCCGTAGCAGCCCTGTCAGGCGGCGAGGTCCGCTACCATCGCAGCAGGCGTCCTTTGCCGTCACAGAAGGCGGCGAGGCCGAGCAGCCAAAGGAGAAGCCCAACTTTGGCAACTCTGGTGCTTTGACGGCGGCGGCCAACTCGGTAGCCCTCGCTGATGGAAGGTCCCTGCTTCTCAAGTACAACGAGCCACCGGAAGCTCGCAAGCCGGCCGCACGCGACCAGTGGAAACTGTTCACTTTCAAGGACGGAAACATTGTGGATACGGTTGATCTTAATTCACGGAGCTGTTGGCTGGTCGGCCGAGAACTGGCCGTCGTGGACATGGCGGCGGAGCACCCAAGCATCAGCAAGCAGCACGCCGTCATTCAGTTCCGATACTTGGAAAAGCGAAATGAATACGGCGAACGGATTGGCCGGGTGAAGCCGTATCTCATTGATCTCGACAGTGCGAACGGCTCCATTCTCAACAAGAAAAAGACTCCCAGCAATGAATTCGTTGAGTTGAGAGACAAGGACATGATTCGGTTTGGCCACAGCACGAGGGAGTACGTGATTATGCTGGCACCCAGGGACTGAGTCGTGGTCCAGGAATCCCCTCCCGTTGCTTGACATCAATTCTTTTGGCCCTCCGTCTCAGGGTGGCGATAATTACAGAGATGTCGTGTCTCCAGCTTGCCCTTTGACTCATCCTGGACACGGACGGCGCAGTTTCCGTCTCCGCGCCCCTTTCCTTCTCCCATGTATCAGCTTCTCCTTCCGGCACTTGGCGTGGTATACAGGCCTTTGGGGATGCTTGGTGTGGTCGAAACAGGGATCTAGTGGACGTCAAGTGATGGGACATGGTGGTTCACAAAGGTACAAGAGCAATATCGGGGACACCATCCGAGGACCCGTGTGCCAAGTTCATGTTGTAAATCGAGCGCAGCGAGGCCAGCCCGCGGCAGCGAAGGCCGCCAGGGTCGCTGGAGGCCAACAGTCCCAAACCAGTCTGAGGCTTGTGGGCTGCCAGCGTAGGATGACTCAAACTGGGGGGTTGGAGTGGTGGTGACACGGTCCAAAAGGCCATGGTACCACCGGCTATCGTCTCCGTTGCTCCATGCCCATTTGACCTTGACACCACCGGTCTGGATTGAGGCGTCTCGGCAGCCAATCAAGAGCAGATCTTGACGTCTTCTTTCGCGCCGTCACGCGCCCCCCCCGCACCATTCAGTCGCGTCAGGATTGTATGTTCATGTGTACCCTCGAGGCTGCCAGTGACATGGTGGAGAAAGCCATTTTTTCAGGGCGCACCACCATCAGCGACCTGACGTAGCACAATACGACAGCCAAATCACAAAGTTTCACCAGACGGTGGGCAGTGGACGGGGAGCGATATCCTTGAGAATTTGTCATTTGTCACATCGGCTCATTTTGCTCTGAAACGCTTTGCTGGCAAGGGCCACCAAAACGCGCTCGGGCCAACGTCGTCCTCAGACACACATGGAATAACAATGAGACCTTGCGACGGATTGTTGTCTTCGGGAGGCTCCCGCGTCCTAGCGCCTCCGTCGCAATTGCTCGCCCGAGTGTGTGCTGTGGCTTTCGGCCGAGTCCTAGGCGGACACGGCGGCGCGGCCACATGGGACGAACATGTTTGTTGTGTTTTGCGTGTGTATGCTATATCCGGTTGGTCTCGGGATCGCGCACATGCCAATTTGTCCTTTTTTCAGAAGCATCTCAAAGGCATCGCGGCCGATGGTCTGTGGTGGTGGTGGTGGTGGTGGGTGGGAGGGATGAGATGGGGGGGACACCGAAGAAAAAAAAGGAGACTTTTTTCTTGGTGCGACTGTGACTTGCGTATCTCTCGCTTCACCGATATCATGTGCTTGTGTACGGGCCTATGATAAGGTCCCAATCGCGAAGTGCGAAGCGACTGGATCACGGTGGCAGCAGCAGCAACGAAACAGGAGGGTGTGTGTGACACTCGGCCACCGGGCCCAGGTCGAACCTCGACAAAGCCCTTTTTGCTGTGATGGTTGCATGATTGCCTGTCCTTTGGGGGAAAGGGGGGATGTTGCTTGTTCGTCCCTTTTAACGGTATCTTCGTTAGCCTTTTGGGAGGGTGGTCACCTGGGCAGCGGGGAAGAGAGGACGAGGAAAGAAATAAAAAATAAAAAAGGAAAGGAAAAAGAAAGGAGCAGCACGAAGACTAAAGTCTGGAGAGAGACGTGAGCCTTGCCATGAGAGGCGTCCCAGCCGAGCTATAAAGACGGACGGCTGTCTCCAATGCCACTCGTCTTATCGGTGGCAGATGGAGCATCAGACTGACTGCCAGCTTCACACCTGAACTGATCATAACTGATTTCGCACGTGTCCTTGTTGCGACTCTGGCGGCGTCGTCTTTTATTCCCTCATCGTTTCCATCACACTTGTCCTCTCACCTCCTCCTCCTCCTCCTTCTGATATCAGTCTCTTCCGAGCCAGGACGACTATATAGACAGACGAGGCAAAGCTAGGCGGGCAACGAAAATAGATAATATGGTGAGTGATGTCTCTCCTCTCTCTCTCTCTCTCTCTCTCTCTCTCTCTCTCTCTCTCTCTCTCTCTCTTAGTATTTACGCTTCTGCCCACCCCCCCTAAACGGGCTTCATGCCCCCTTTTCTCTTCTCCCCCCCCTCTCTCTTTTCTTCCTACCTGGCCTGACACACTGCCGCGCCGCTGGCTACCTTTCCACCTAGCCAAGTAACCTGATTGTGCTGTTATCGGGTTGCATCTCTCACACGCGCAAACACAGCATCCCTCCGCCGACGTCGTGGCCCGGTACGGCTGCAGCGCCGTATACAAGCACCCCGCGGCCAAGGTCGACATTGTCCTCGTGCACGGCCTCAACGGCGACCCCGTCAAGACATGGACGTCTACCGGCGGCGTGTTCTGGCCCTCTGACCTGCTGCCGGCCGCTCTCGCCAGCCACGACGACGGCGACGATGAAGATGGTGAGAAGACGACGCGCCCACCGGCGTGCAACATCATCACGTACGGCTACAACGCCGACGTCTTCTCGACGCGCCACGGCACCGGCAGCCCCAGCGACAACTTCATCCACCAGCACGCGCAGACGCTCGTCGCCGACCTGACCATGTTCCGGCGCGCCGCCGACACCCTCCGCAACCCCATCGTCTGGGTCGCCCACTCGCTCGGCGGCATCGTCGTCAAGCGCGCGCTGCTCTACTCCAACGACGTGCGCCACGCCCCCCCCGCGCACCACCACCACGGCGGCGGCGACGACGACGTCCGCGCCGTCTTCCTGTCCACGTACGCCGTCGTCTTCCTCGGCACCCCGCACCTCGGCGCCGGTAGTGCCGTCGGCGGCTGGGCCTGCGTGCTGCAGCGCATCGTCGACGCCGTGCTGCCCCGGAGGCTGTTCCACTCGGAGCCGGTGCTGCTGCGCGCCCTCAGGCGCGACAACGAGACGCTGGCGGACATTAACTGCCATTTTCTGCATGTCTATCAGCGCTTCAGGGTGCACATGGTCCATGAGTGCCACAAGACAGACGTCAAGGGGACCAAGTACGTTGTCTCGCGGCTCTCTTCCCTCTTCTCTGTCTACTTGCTCCCCCTTCCTACTTCTTGTTTTTCTTCTTTTTCTTGGTCAAGACTCTTCTGCACTCCTCTTCTTTCTGATCTCTTGACCGCTTTTTTCTCTCCCCTGAAACTGTGCTTTGCTGTGCCTCTTTGATCCTGGCATTCCTTTACATCCAATTTTGTTCTCCCTAGCCCCCCCCCCCCTTCCCCTTCTACTGGTAGGGCCGCCAGAGGCATAACTCATAACTCATCTCTCTGATATGCCTCCGGCGGCCCTACCGGGGGTCGCCTGCGGCGGGCCGGCCTCGCTACGCTCGAGCTGCTTCTCGTATACTATTTCATTTCTTGCCTTATATAGGAGCCATCATCAAAGCAGCCAGACGATTGTCTTCTCTCATTTCATTCATCTTCCTCTTTGTCAAAGTCTTTCCTCACTCCTTCCTCCCCATCAGAACCCCCCCTTCGACTCCATACTTTAAGCGTTGCTGACATCCCACCTCCCCAACCCACAGAATCACCATCGTCGATGCCGACTCCGCCAGCCCTCAGCTCCCCGGCGTCACGTACTACGGCATCGAAGCCTCTCACGCCGAAATGTGCAAGTTTGCCAGCCCCCACGCGCCCGGCTTCCGGACCATGGTCACCGACATCAGGCAGTGGCTGCTCGACGCACCCGCCGTCGTCGCCGTGCGATGGGCCTTTGAGGACCGCGAAAAGAGAGCCCGCGCCCTGGGGGACGCCCTGGAGTGCATATCCCCACTGGTACGTCACCCCTGTCTTGCCTTACCTTGCCTTGCCTTGCCTCGCTCCCATGCTTTTGCACCCGAACTACGATCTTTTCCCAAACCGGGGAGACTATCAGGGGGGCCAAGGGATCACGTCTCTGACAAGCACATCATTGCGGGTAGTTCTTGCCGAGGGCCTCGCCTTCTCGCCTGCCGAGTGCGGCCTTGACGCCCGACAGCATCGCGCCCACCATGTTCAGCCTGTCCAACATATCGGCGCTGTCGCTGTCGACGCCGCACGCCACTGCGCCGAGGGTGGCCCGTCCCGCATCGCCGGATGCCATGTCGCTGCGGTCCGAAGCCAGCACGCTGGTCGATGAGATTGTGGATCAGCTGTACAAGTTGCACGCCTAGACTGAAGAGCAGGAGAAATCGATTTTATGATCAATGGTTTCCACCTTTTTTTTTTTGTTTGTGCCTTCCATGTTTAATCTGGATATAATGAGAAAGGGCGGTAATTTTACGATTGCATGTCACACGAGAGAGAGAGAGACACTGCTCGCGAGAGCGACACTACCTAATTTGAGAACGACTTAATCCTATGGTCTCCTCCCGTTGTCTGTGATGGGATTGCCCCGTGGTGGATATTAAGATGTAGGCAAGCGAGTCCAGCCCTTCATGTGCATTGCAGGCAGTGGTGCAGGACAAATCGGCAACGTTGCCGCCGCAAGAGTGGGTTTCCTCATCCGATCAGCTGCCGACCGGCCAGGCTGGGCCAGTCACGGTACGCATGCGAGGTTTCAAACCATGCTTCTTCCAATTTGAGCGCAGCGAGGTCAGCCCGCCGCAGGCGACCCCCGGTAGGGCCGCCGGAGGCATACCACGAGTCTGTTTCGCCTCCGGCGGCGCTGCCCGTGGACTAGCCTCCGCAAGCGCGAAGGCCTGCAGCATGGGAAGCAAGACTTGGGACATGAGGCGTGCTCATCGAGCGCCCATGTTCGGTGAACGGCACGCTGATGGGAAGCTTGAACAACTTCTCATTAGCCGACTGAGCTTGTTTCGAGAGACACTGGTCGGGCTCTTGGCGAAGGGCTGCTCGGACCTCAGGCTATTTGGCCTGCCGTTGACAAAGTCGTCGTTGCTCCGGCGTCCAGCGCGGCGTCGCACATAATGGAGACGCTCCTTATGCGCGCTGCTGACATGTCCGGTGGGCGATCATGAGTTTGGCGAGGACAGCTGTCGACTGGAAAATGCAATAGGCGGCCGGGCGGCTGGAATCTCCAAGAGCGAAACCTCGAAAGTCCCGCAGAAGGAAACCGCTGCAAGAATTCAAACTCGTCTACTGCGCTAATGAACGCCTCGCCAACGGCCCATTGTGGTGACGGCTTCGTCTCCGAATGCGCTGTCACCCAAGAAGGCTACTCTGCATGTGGTCAACCAATCAGAGTTTCGCCGTATTCCCCTTCCGTGTCATTCTGACTGTACACGACAACTACCACTGCCAGCCTGACATCGTGAAACGCTGCCTGTTTTTGATGACTTCGAGCGCCCGTCGGACGCAGTGGTCTCATAAATGCGCCGCCTGTTGCCGCCCATCCATCCAGTCGGATACAGAATTGTACCCCAGCTCGATCAACAGTAGTTGGGATATACACAGCCTCGAGAGACGGTGGGCGTCAGCGACGCGCGTAAGCTGCACAACAATGGTGGACTCGAAACTACGCGTCTTCATGCGGTTGGTCAGGCACGACGATGTATTTCTGTGCAGCCACAGTGACTTCGACATCTCCGTCAGGATCGGTCCAATAATACGTGGCACTCTTTGAAGCCGGCCGGACAGCCAAGTCAGACACAGAGCGATCGGTTCCCCCGAAGTCCTCCCTATCTCTGCTATGCGGTCGTCCAAGGTCGCTGCCTTCCTGGGCCATAGGCGACTTGCATGAAAACGAGACTTGTAACCTTTGCCAAGCTGCACAAGGTTTGAGGGTGTCTGACTGTCAGGTCCAAGCTGCTTGCAGAACCAATATAGGGCGTGAGACGTCTTTGCTGCTTACGTGGCCGTACATTCTTCCCTCACCGAGGCCCTCAAAACCGAGTTTGTCGTCAATGTCTTCTTTCATGTGATGCAACAGAGCACGTAGGCTCTTCGCATAAACAGCTGCCAAACGCCGGTTAGAAACGAGATCTATGCTATATTGATCGATCCCAACAATCGTAGGTTTCCAGCAAACAACGCTGTCGAGGATCGAGATCGGTCGGAATGATCGAAGCCGCCACATGGAGAAAGTAACGACTGCTCGAGACCGACAATCACCAAACAATTAATCGCGCTACGAAATAATAAGTTCATTTCTGTAGCCGGAGATTGGACACTATCGACAAGAGAAAAGACTCCCGGGTTGAGGGTGTCCTCGTTTGTGCCGATCCCCGTTCTGACCAATGATGGCGAGGCTCATCGACTTGGCTGCGCGCCAAGCGGCATAAGTGACCTGGATTTTGCATATGCCGCATGAGGCATGAGACATCGGACGTAATCCTGCATCGCAGTCATCGGTCGGCTTTGTCGAGGCAACGCAAGCAGACGTCAAACTTGTACACTGGCGAGCGCCAGTCGAGACGTGTCTTTTCTGCGCAGACGTGAGTAGCGTAATTCGCGCGGCCGCGGTCGCGATCCCAGTCAGACGCGAATGACAATGACGAAGAATGCACCTCGATGGGATCTTCGATGTATGGGGATCCTCCCAGGGTCTTTCCACTCCGCCAGAGCAGGTCGTGACGAGAACTCGACCCTAGCGCGGCGATTGGTCGTACGTAGCGCGCGGTGACAATCGTGCAACGGCGTGTGGTTGAAACGAAAGCCAATTGTCTCCTACTATGACGTGATCTTCTCATCGCTTTTTGGACAAAGACGTACACCAGTGTCGACATCATCCGTGGCCGCAGCGAGGTGAATCAGGAGACACAACAGACAACGTCGGCCATTTCAAGCAATCGCGCGTATCCGTTGCGAGCCGTGTGTCGTCGGGAGTTTGCATAAGCGGTGCATGAGCTCCACATCCGATTTCAGTTGAGATTCCTGCAGTTGAAAGCGGCTCATCCTCACAAGCAGGTCGAGAGACATGCTTTGTTTGAGATATTATGGACTCGGGCGGGTCCCGGATTCTCATAGCCGTGCAAGGTCGCAGTTACCTCCCACGGACGTTCATCAGACTCATTGCCATGGCTCAGACGGAGCCCTATCTCAGGTCGAGGATGTTGACAGCGCACCACGAAGTCATTCATTCGTCCTGCTTGCATAGTCATCCAGCTAGGCTTCCGGCAGAATTTCCGTTGTACAACGATGTCAGAGCTGAGCATTAGTCTGCAGGATATGCGGGCGGCGCGGCGACATGTCTCAAGACGAGAATTTTCAACGACGGCGGGCCACGGGCAATTCGGTAGGGCGGGTCGATTCCCCATAGAAAAGAGCTGCTACTGGGGCTGATAACCAGCAGACGAACTCGCAGTCGCATCTAAGCTGGACCCTCTGACGTCAATGCGCAAACTGTTGAGAAATAGGCGGCTCTGCGAGCCGGCGATGACATCGCGCTTTCATGGTACAAGGCAGAGGGCTGCGTTTCCGAGAGACGAATGTAGGAGCCGTTGCCGCACTAAAACGGAGGATCCCGAAGCCGTGGGATTGCGACGCGGTCGCCGACCAGAGACGTCAATAGCCGGAATCGGAAGCGAGAGCGGCAGCAGAACCGATTGCTCAGGGTCATTATAGGCAAAGGGATGCCGTTTCTGACGTACTCATCAGCTCACTGTGTAGACACGGCTCGCTGATGTCAGAGTTTGTAGATAAGGCAGGCTGATCTGGGGGCGTATGACAACGCCAGGCCAAGGGTGTTTCTTTTTTTTTTTTTTCCCCTCTCTCACTGCTCACAGCTTCATGTGCATGGCGTTGCGTATCGTCTCCTGCCTGCCATGTTGGAGGCGTGGCCTGGCAAAGAGCTTTTGGCGCCACAAAGACGTCTGGCGCAGTCGCTACCGAGGATCAACATGGCCGAGAGAAGATCTGGCCAATATAACGCGTTTCTCGAGCGTCTGCGGTTGATTGATTCCACGTAAATATGAGGTGATTGATCGGGCGGAAGTGGAGGAGGGCTCGAGGATAGAGTGGGAACCACAAGACGCTGATACTGTGCGATGCGGTCATGGTGTGGGGACGCGTTACGGTGTCGACGGATTGTTCTCGGCCCGCTTCGTACTGTTTCCCATCGACGTCACTCGCACGATGAAAGGACGAGGCTTTGACACATGCAACAATTCTGGCTGCCGCCGCCGCCGCCGCCGCCCCATCGACTGCAAGACAGGGCCTCGGGGCGTGCGTGGCACCTGCAGGCCGCAGATTTCAGGACCCTTTGATGCTAATCCAATAGCCACGCTATTTCCCGGCCAATGGCCCGACGATCTGCTGGACCACGACGGCCAGACAATGGGTGCCTCCGATCTCAATCTGGCCAGATCGCTCACCAGCACGTCGATATTGCATCGAGCCCCTGTGAGAATATGCTTGATGGTTTTCTTCGCCGATAATCAACCTGCCTACCTTGACCCTGATTCCATCTGCCGCGAGGTAGAAACACTGGCTCTGGTCGAGAAACCCAGCCTCGCTGCCTGGTTTCGACCGAATGGGACGTACCGGTACATCAAATTATGGCGTTTCATGCATCGAGATGTTATCACTGGCGCCGTCTCCACCAAATTGAGCCGGCAAGTGCAAAGTCTGCTACGTACAGTTGCCGCAAGCGCGCAATGTGACGCGAGTCTCATCAGGGATACGAAACGCTCAAAATGACACAGCAACGGTACTCTCGTACTGCATGCTTGCATTCGTACTGGGTACGCGTCGCTCGGCGAAAAAATAATGGGCAAAAAAGAGTTTGAAAGGGGCAAAAAAAAAAAATTGAAAAATTCTCAGGGTCACCGCGGGATACCAATGAAATGCCAGTGTCCTGCCGCTAGGGGTGGATCTATGGATCTCGCCGGGATCTGGTAGGTCTTGTCAGGTCAAGGGGTAAACCACCACAATGGTCGACTGGGTACCCACCGCGAGTCGTCATAAGTGCCAGTCGAGTCTCCATCGCTACCCACGTTGCAACAATTCGTTAAGCAAAACACTGGAGACTTCAAAACAGAGCACTAGCCAAAGGTGAGAGAGGACAAGGGAGAAGGAAAAATACCGGGTCATGTCCTGATAAAATGCCGCATTCGCGTTATCGCGAGCTTGGCCATCTAGGGCTACCCAGCTACGGCAGAATCACACTCTGCTCGCCCGGCGGTGAACCAAACCTCCGGCCTGTCTTCACCCTGACTCGTCAGTAGCAGTCCACTAAGCGTCCGTTCATCACGACCAGGGGGGGTCATCGTATCAGTCTGGGCGTAGACCTGTGCCCAAGTACCTCTGATGACGGTATATCCATGTGCAGAGAAGAGGTACATGCGTGGACCATGGCAAGGAAAAGGGCCCATCTCAGGAGTAAAGCCCTGCTTCGTGTTGGCAGAGTCGTCGATAACTCGCAAAGCATGGACTCGAATATATAATACCTCCTCTGGCCCTCCCTGATTCATCTGCGGCTAGTTCATCTCAATCTCACTTCTTCATTCCTCCGATACCCCGATTTTTGCCTTTGCATATCACTCTTCCACATACTCTGTTTAGCATAAGCCTGTATTGAGAGCTCTCTTGAACATATACAAACTTCTTCTTCACCATGGCTCCCTCTGCTATCACTCCCGAGACCTCTCCTGAGCGTCAGGTCTCTGTGAAGAAGATTGCCGAGATGCAATCTCGATCTCACAGCGCCTCAGTCTCCTCTGTTGCCTCGATCAAATTGAATGACGGCAACAGCATTCCTCAGGTGGCTCTCGGCGTTTACAAGGCCCCCAACGGCCAAGAGACTGAGGATGCCGTCACAGCGGCCCTGGACGCCGGCTACCGACACATTGACTCGGCGGCGAGATATGCCAATGAGGAGGCCTGCGGACGAGCCATTCGTCGTTGGCTCGAGAAGACGGGCACCCCTCGCGAGGAGATCTACGTCTGCTCCAAGCTCTGGGATGCCGACCACGGTTACGAGGCCACATTCAACGCCCTCTGCTCGTCACTCGACAAGTTCGGACTTGACTACCTTGACCTATATCTCATCCACTCTCCCGCCGAAGACGAACAGAAGCGCCTGGAGAGCTGGCGTGCCCTCGAGACTGCCAAGCGACTGGGCAAGGTCAGGTCCATCGGCGTCTCCAACTTTGGCGCCGCTCACATCGAGAACCTGCTCGAGAACGCCACGGTTGTGCCGGCTGTCAACCAGGTCGAGGTTCACCCTTTCTGCCAGCGTGAGGAGCTGGTCCAGCTGTGCAGCAAGCACGGCATCAAGATTGAGGCCTACTCGCCCCTGGCGCGGGGCAACAAGCTCGAGGATCCTACCATCAACGCCATCGCGAAGAAGTACAACAAGACGCCTGCACAGATCTTGTTGAACTGGAACGCCGCCCGCGGCAACGTCGTCCTGCCTAAGAGCTTGACGGCCTCGCGCATTCAGAGCAACCTCGACAGCTTCGACTTTAAGCTGGCTCCCGAGGATGTCGAGAAGATCAACGCCCTCGGCCACGAAAACTACGTCACCGGCTCAATGCACAAGTCTGACGATTAAGCGATCAATTTAGCACCTTCTTATAAATGAGACACGAGATAATTTTGCTACGTATGGAGAGGAATCACATATTTGGGCGGATTGGAACTCGTCGACAGCAGCACAACCAATCCTCGACCACATGTACAAGTTTGGCCTCGCTTGAAGCGAGTTATAGAGACAATACTTGGGTGTTATTTTCTTTCCTTTGGGCGCATTGGGCAATAGAATGAAGTATCGTTCAGTTTCCTGCCATATGAGGAGTAGATTTAGGACCTTCTCAATGTAGAAACGGTGAAACAATCGAACAAGAGTTGGCTCGATTGAGACTAAAAGGCCTTGCATTTTTTTCAATTTTGTTTGTTTTCCACGTGAATGAGTTTTCTGTATCGCCTTTGGCTTTGTACTGAGTATATCTGAGCAGAGAACGAATCAGTGTGAAACGGCTAACGGACGAGGTTACCCAGTCGGACGCGATAAGTAAGCACATCAGCTTATCTAGAGGCGGACCGACCTCGACAGTATCCGCTTTTCCGACCCCACTCGCGTTGCAAGTCAAGGCATAATACAAAATTTCCAAGTTTTCTCTTTTCGAATCAGCTCATGGATGGAACCTGGTCGTTCACGTTTTTGCTGATCGATCTTTCCAGGAACGCAAGCTCCAATGGCTGACACGTGAAAGGGCATAAGGGGGGAAAGGAGGGGGGGAAAGGGTAGTCTTGATGGAGCCCAGCACGACGAGAAAAAGCCGGGTGACGAGATCCCGTGCAAGGTAAGATATGCGACAACTCAGATGATGCGACTTGTTGGCTGCAGGGCGCTGGGCTGACGCGCGCCCCTACTATACCGTACAGCGTGGCTGCACGCCGTACATACTGCACAGCTGCGTAAGTGCGTGCGCTGCGCATGAGAAGGCTGCATGCATGCATGCAGTTCGCACCTGAGGAAAGAGAGAAAAAAAGGGAATCGCCCCCATTGGTCGAGGAGGGTCTCGAAGCAGCTTTGTAAACGTTTGATGCATGAGCGCAGGGCCCGCTCGGCCCTTTTTTTCTCTTTCTTCTTTTTGGTCATTTCTCTCTTTCCCCTGTTGGACGAGATGAGGTGCAAGACACACATTGATCGGCAGATTGTAATCTTCGCTGATCCAGTACAGCCGGCAAGTACCTTTTTCCTTCCCACCCAAGAGGCTGCTGCGGTGGAAACGTAGGCACCTAATGAGGTATGTGCCTAATTTTGCTGGCGTGGCCTCGCCTCTTTTCTGGAACCGCCGTTGTTGTTATGCGGGCCACATCGACAGACAGGAACAGCCGTACATGAGGAAGCGACTGACGCACTGCCTTCTCCTGCTTCGCGTGGCTTAGCGCTCTGATGGGCCCTTCACCCCCGGCCTGCTTTGCAAGCGTCACTCGTATCAGTACAAAGTGAAATGAGCCGGGACGGACAGAAATTGCGGTACGGAGTACAATACGAGCCCATTGTCCGAGTGCTTTGCTCGCTGGTCCGGGACGATCCTTGCAGGGAGAAAAGTACAGTGTTGTACCTACACGCAGCCAAAATCGCGACAACGGTTCAGGTCAAAGGGTCTGGTCCCTGAAAGAGCCACCGCACAAGGTACAGTACACATGAGCCCTACTCGGGGCGGTCACTGGTGCATGTGAGAGGAGCAAAAGCTTGGCAGTACTCGAGACGCACAGGCGATCAGCGAACCAAACGCTTGCTGACCAACGTCTCTTTGCTGAAACGAAGAGGCGGGGAGGGGACTCTTGTGTCTATGGTAAAGCTTGGCTGCCTACATGCAATTGTACATACTGGCAATCGACCGATCTACGGCCGGGCGGAATCAGCGAGGACTGTCGAATCGATGCTCTTGATCTCTCACCCGAGTTTCACAACGTAGTTCTAGTTTCTCACTCCTCACGTCCCGCACGATAGCCGACAGGGTCATATGGCGCCTCTGAAGGCGGATGGTCGGGCTTTGCACGCATCGCAGGCCTGGAGCCTCGACGACTCGTCACAAGTGTTAGAGGCAGGGCAATGCCCTGGGGTAGAGCCGGCAGCGCGGGCGGACTTGATGAACAAGTCAGTCATGGCTGCTAGGTCAGTGATGAGACAAATGACTCTGAGGTGATGAGCCATCGCCATGCGCATGAAAAAGCTCAGGAGACGCGAAAGCTCTGGCCAAGAGTGTGATTTCCATACCGATGCAGGACCCTGTGTTGTGCAGCTCAGTTTTCTTCCAATTTGATGGCTGATATCAGTGCATGAGCACCCTCATCACAAGTGATCTGTGACTAGATGAGCGCTGTTCTGAGGAAAGTGGCCACGGGCCAATCCCTTTGCTGCTGGTGGGGCTTCCCACGCCACGCATCTTGGGTCTCGGCAGTTCATCTTCGTCTGTCCTGATGCGCGCTGCGTGTGGCTTACGGGAACAAGGAAGGCTAAACGCCACAAAGGCGCCGGTCTCTCCTTTTTACCCCAGAATCAGCCATCGCGTATACCGACAAGGGCGGCACACCACCCCTTTCTCTCGCCTCAGATGTCAGACGAGATGAGAAGAAGGCTCTCAAAGCGCTGTCGAGAAAGGTCTCGAGTGAGATGACTATGAAATCATTCGTCGCTGGGTCGATGAAGGGTTTCGATTGCGCTCCGGGCTTGCTTCAACACTAAAGCCCCAATCCGTGTCACCTAAAAAGCAGATGATGAAGACACAAGGGGCCCTGCTGCCATGCCATGCGTTGCAGTGAACATCGCCGGGGCCAGGTCTTCTGCAGCCTGCAGCACTCGCCGTCTGCCCAATGCATGGCAAATTACCAGACGCCAGCCGCAGAGCAGCGTAGGGGTCCAGACACAAAAGCAGACAGAACAGACGACGCCCGCACGGCGCGCATAGTGCCGGGCTAGCCCTGAGGGGCGTCTGGTGTTTTTTGTTCTAAAAAAAAAAGAAAACCCTCTTGACTACTACCTCACATCCGATCAGGTCTGGTTCATCGCGGGGTGGTCTCCATCATAGGCCAGGTGACGGCGCGCGCTCGCGCCACGAGTCGTGACACATGATGGTCACGGCGGCACGCAGAAACACCACGTCATCTTGGGCAACTGACACCTGGTGATTGCTTGCCCGCTCGAGGACCTTTTAACTGGTACGACTTGAGGACCCTTCTGCCTCTTATAAAGAAAGGGGAATTAAGTTTTGCTCTTCGTGCACCTAGCCGAGGCGAGGAGGCGCCTCGTTCCGTTCGTGTGGCCGTTTGCCGTAGCCCCCTGAGAGAGAAAGCGAGTGAGAGAGAGAGAGAAGGAGAAAAAGAGAAACGGAAAAGGGGGGGGACGACATCATGGGCGCATCAACAGAATTCTTCCAATCCCAGGTCGGGGGCACGTCCGTCATGAATTACAGTTACACGGACTTTCCGGTGAAACTTCTCGTCAGGGACATATACTACTTCTTCGTCTATAGCTGGGCGCTGCCCTGGATCGTGCGGCCACTCACGCCGTGGTCATCTGGCCCTCTTGATGAGCTGTATCCGAGCTGGGAAAACATGGCCTGCATTCTGGTCCACTTGGTACTGGTGATGCTGCAGCTGGTCTTTGTCTTCAGCCTCCCGGTGGCCGTCATCCTGCCTCCTTGGGTGAGCGCTGCTGGCCTCTCGGCGTTGCTGGCCGTCAACTGGGTCTTGTGCAAAGCGCTCAACAGCAGAGAGACGACGTTTCACTCGGATGAACAGTATGCCAAGCCGCGTCCAGAGCACGCACACGAACAGTGGGTGTTTCTGAACGGCGTCGCAGTTGGGTGAGTGTACTTGGAGGCCGTCATTTCACGAAAACACACCACGCACGCGGAGCTGACTGGATCAAAAATAAGGGAGCACTGGATGAAGAGCAACCTGAACCGTCTGGCCATTACGTTTGGCCGGCCGGTCCTCGGCATCCATAACAAGACGTCAGGCATCATTTTCGACATTGTGGAGTGCTTGGTTCAGCGAAACTTTACCTACGCTACCAACGACGTGAGGATCTGCTTCAAGCTCCTCCGCGACGTGCTGTATGATCCGAGCAAGTCCAAGGTCATCTTCATCCTGCATTCACAGGGCGGCATCGAGGGCAGCCTCGTGCTGGACTGGCTGCTCCAGGAGATGCCTCAGGACCTGCTCGCCAAGCTGGAGGTGTACACGTTTGGCAACGCCGCGAACCATTTCAACAATCCCCACCGCCATGTCGACTCCCAGAGACTGACGATGCACGACCCGCGCTCGGCCGCCACCACCTTTTACTCCGAGGCGAGCTTCTCGTCGACTGGCCCGGCGGACGCTGAGAACGGGACCGCACCCGCGATCCGTCCTACTACTCCCGCGCCAGCCGTGACGGACTCGACGCAGCCGCCGTCTCCAGCACGCATCGTTTCGGCTGCCAAGGACAGAGCGATTGGCCACATCGAGCACTATGCCCATTCCACCGACTTTGTGGCCCTGTGGGGTGTCTTGCACTTTGCGACACATCGCATGGGCTCTCCCCAGCTCCCGCGCTTCCTGGGCCGCCTGTTCAACCGCACGTCCAGCAGGGGTGGTCACCAGTTCAACCAGCACTACCTCGATGACATGTTCCCTCTCGCGCGCGACCCGGCGACGGGTGCATTCATCGGCGCTGACGAGAACAACGAGTTTATGGAGGAGACGGTCGAGGTTGGCGGGGACGGCGAGGAGGCGTCGCGCGCCCGAGAGGACTTGAGCATATCGTGCCTTGGGACTGATATTGATGGAGCTGGCGACGGTGTGCCTCCCCCGGTGCAGGTCGATGGCATGGCGGGGAGGCGACGAGAGAAGGCGGCCGGCGGCGTCAAGGTCAAAGAGCTCAGCCGCCTCTGGAGCTACAGGAACGGACAATCCCCCGGAGATGTCATCGGGACTCGCGCCTGAGGCTGACTGGACGTCTTTGGCTGATTGATCTTTTTTATTTCTTTCGTCTGATCTGGGCTGTTTTTTTTTTTTTTATTTGTTTTTTTTTTGTTTTTTTTTTTGGGAAGATGGATGGGTGAATGGCGAATAGCGCGGGCGCTGCGGCACATGTCAGGGCAGCGAGCGTTTTGATGGCTTCGGGTTTTGTGTTCTTACACGTACGTGCGTAGCGTCTATTGCTCATTCTTATTCCTTTTTTCTCATCTGGCTCGGAGATGCTCTCAGATGCTCTCATTCTCGGTCGTATATTCCAAGATGTCCTAAAATTCCCCGTTGGCCTTTGTCTGTGACGAGACATGACTGCTGCGCTTTCCCGTGTCTCACTCGTACGATGGCCGAGATGATGGTACATTTGCTGTCTCTTTCTCTCTCTCGGATGGCCATACCAATTAGCGTGGGCCACGCATCTGCCGACGGCACGTTCCGGTCTTTCGGCGCCACTCCACAGCCGACACACGGCAGATGCGATCGGCTCGCCCCCGCGCGCGCGGCTGTGGTGGGCCGCGTCCCATGGTGCAGCAGCAGCATTCCGCATCCGCTCGTTCCGAACACCGCTCCGCTGCCAAGATATGCAAAGGTCGTTTTTTTGTGCGACGCTTGCTTGCTTGTCCAGTAGATGATACAGATTGACTTGTTGTTCTGTCTCTTTTCTTGGATGCTCATCCATCGCAGTAATGGCAAGCAAGACTGATGCAGCGGCTGTGCTGGATCTCACGCGGTGGCCCACGGCACAGAAATTCGTGGCACGGTGCACGGAGTTTTTTGCCGCGGTTCAAGACTTGTACGTCATGACAACCCCATTGCCTCTTTCCCACTTCCTTGACGACTGCAGCATGTGTGTGTGTGCGCGCGCGCGCATGTCTGAGAAAGAGAGAGAGAGAGAGAGAGAGAGAGAGAGAGAGAGAGAGAGGGAGGGAGAGAGAGAATGTGAAGGAGAGAAACAAGGGGACAAAAGAAAAAGAGACGGGAGAAAAAATGAGAGGGAGGGGGAGAGTGATGAGGCAGTGAGCATTGTGAAACTGATTGCCTAAACCACGTTTCTGATTCAAGTCTCTCCGCCGCGACGCACAGGACTCCGGGCAGAGATCTCGAGGCCCGACTGAACCGGGACTTTGGCCCCGACACGGCCTTTTACCAGGATTTTTGCGCGTACGTCCGGCAGGGCCTGCGCGAGGGCTGGGTGGCCGAGACGGAGATCGCCGGCCGCGACTACCGACGCGGCAAGATTGCCCTCCCGTCGGCCGAGACGCGCTACTTCAGCATCACAACCGTGTACATGCGCAGCGCCGAGGCGTTCCGGGGCCAGTACCACAAGCACCCGTACGGGGAGATCAACTGCGTGGTGCAGATCGACCCGACGGCGGAGCTGAGGGGGATGCACGGGTGGCAGGGGGCCGGGTGGACGTCGCCGGGCCCGGGCACGCATCACTACCCGGAGGTCCGGGGCGGTGCGCTGGTGGCTCTGTTCTTCCTGCCCGCGGGGAGGATCTCGTATGATGCTGAGCCGGGCATGCCGCAGCCCATCAGCACATGAGGACCCCCCACAAACGATGCAGACAGGTTTACTTGTCGCAGCGGGATACTTTGATTCGACGAGGAGAGGGCGGAAGGAGAAGCGGTAGACAGACGACGACTAAGTAGGCCTTACTAGAAAAGCCTCCAAGAGCTGTGTGCCATCACTCATTTTTCATTCCATCCCGGATTAAATGAGTTTGAGTCAGGTTGAACGCAAAACTGCTATCTAACACAAAGCAATACATGAGTAGCCTGAAGTCTTTTGAGGTAATCATCTCTTATCCATTGTTGCTGTTTCCGGCAGGCGACCCCCGGTATAACCTCCCTCATCGCGGTGAGCCTCCGGCGGCCCTACCGGGGGTCGCCTGCGGCGGGCTGGCCTCGCTCCGCTCGAATAGTTGCTGCCGCTGCTGGTCGTCTGGGTTCAGGTGGTTGAACTGGCATCAGCCTGCCTGCCTAGATGGGCCATCCACCTGCCCCGCACTGGTGGTCCTGTTATATAGAAAGCAGCGTCTCGAGCGGAGCGAGGCCAGCCCGCCGCAGGCGACCCCCGGTAGGGCCGCCGGAGGCAACATGGCAAAGAAGCGTCATCTTCTGCTTTGGCACTATGCCTCCGGCGGGCTGGCCTCGCTGCGCTCGAGCTGCTGGCTGGCTGGCTGTGGGCAAGAGTATGCATGTATCCATTGTTGCTGTTGCTGTTGTTCTCGGACCCGAGCAAGGGAGCCTCTAGATGCGCGACGTGCTCGCAATCAGATTCGATGAGTTGGGCAGCGAGTGCAGCGCGGCGCGCGTCATCTCATCGATGCTATTGAAGCCGCCGACTTCCATGACAATGTCCAGCTCGGCGAGCAGGCTGCGCATGACGTGGCGCACGCCGTGCTCGCCAGCGATGCTGAGGCCCCAGACCCAGAGGCGGCCGATGAAGACAAATTTGGCGCCGAGGGCGAGGGCCTTGAAGACGTCGGAGGCGCTGCGGATGCCAGAGTCGTACATGATCTGGGAGGGCAAACAGCCAGTCAGCACACCACGGCACAGCACAGAGATCGAGTGTAGCGAGGCCAGCCCGCCGCAGGCGACCCCCGGTAGGGCCGCCGGGGGCAAACAATACACAGTCGATGGATAATACAAAGGGCCAGTGAATGTTAAAGGTGACAAAGCAATTCGAGCGCAGCGAGGTCAGCCTGCCGCAGGCGACCCCCGGTAGGGCCGCCGGAGGCTCACGACACAGGGGGCGGGCGGTGATCGGGGTGCACGTACATAGGTCCGGTCTCCGACGGCGTCGACGATCTGCTCGAGGGCGTCGAGGCTGGCGATGGCGCCGTCGACCTGCCGGCCGGCGTGATTGGAGACGACGATGCCGTCGACGCCTCTGGTTTGTGCGACTGGGTCAGCGTTTTCCGTCCGCCAGCAGTCTTACCTCCCGCCATCGCGTCTGCTGCTGCTTCTGGGCTCTGGTGTGGGCGCGACTTACAAGTCCACGGCGCGCTCGGCGTCAGCGACGCTCTGGATGCCCTTGAGGCAAAAGGGGCGTCCGCCGCTGATGCGCTTCCACTGCTGCATGGTCCACCTCATCTTGTCCCACGTGAGGGCGCGGCCGTGCCAGATGTGCTTGTCGATCCATTCGGCGCCGGCGCGCTTCGGATCCGCGGCCGGGTCGATGCCGGCGGCCCGCAGCCTCTGCTGGAAGACGGGGTCCTGGAGGCCGAGGTCGCCGGCGCCGTGCTCGTGGTAGAAGGCGTAGTTGCCGGTGAAGACGTCATTGTGCCGCCAGCCGAGGGACCACGTGTCGGTCGTGAGCACGCACACGTCGTAGCCCGAGTCGAACGCGCGCTGGAGAATGGACAGACAGACGTCGTCGTCGGGGCTCTGGTAGAGCTGGAAGAAGCGCGGGCCGGAGCCGTTGGCCCGCGCCACGTCCTCGATGCTGTAGCTGCCTGCCGAGGAGAGGCAGTAGGGCAGGTTGAGCTCCTGGGCGACCTTGGCGACGGACAGCTCGCCGGTGGGGTGGTAGATGCGGTTGATGCCGATGGGCGCGAAGCCGATGGGCGCGGAGACGGCGTGGCCGAAGATGGAGGCTGCCGTGTCGCGGACGTTGGTGTCGACGAGCGTGCGCGGGATGATGCGGTGGCGGTAGAAGGCCTGTCTGTTGGCGAGATGCGTCCACGACATGCCGGCGTTGCAGGACGAGTAGTACCTGGTTGTTCCTGGGCTCAGCAGGCGTCACGCTGTGGAAGGCATCTGCGCGCCACGCACCATCCTCCTTGTGAGAGCTTCTCTTTGGCCAGCTTTTCGATTTCGGCCGGGTCTGAACGTCAATGAAGTCAGCGTGGAAACGGTATTATTGCCGCAAGTGGAAGTCCATGCGGCCGTACCGGTGTTGAACAGGGGATATTTCCCGTCGTTGGTGCCCCAGAACGACTCCCGCTGGTACAAGGACCATTGGGGTGTCGTCCTGGACTGGATGTTGGGGTTGGTGGGATCAGACATGACGGCGCAATCGAGTGTGGTATGAGAGATTCACGGAGCGGAGGGAGGATTTGCGGCGCAAGGCTTATATACAGACCCTTGGAAGCAGAGAATACTAGCAGCGATTGGAAATCGTTTACGTCAAGATGAGCTAGCTACTGGCGGTGGATGAATCGCAGCTGCCGCTCGCATCCGCATCGGGCTGGCAGAATTAGCCTTTTGCCCTCAAGACTCGAGCGTTCAAGGCATCAGACTCCATATTGTTTAATTACGACACCAACCACGGGGGCTTTCCGCAGTCAATGGCTCCTAGAACCGGGGATGTAAACAATCGACAGACGGTCTCTAGCCGACCTCGGCGCAGGATTGTGTGGAAACCAGCAGCGCAAACGGTCAGCCGTAGTCAGCTTCCGCTAGGCCGATGATCCGTCCTAGCCGCTCCGGCCGCCGCTCTTTTGGCCCCCGTTTTACCCGTCCGGCCCGCTCGGCGGGGGTTTGGGGCGTCAGTGGCGATGCAGGGGGGTGTCAGCTGCGGCGCGATTTTGGGGACATGAACTGTCCAGGTTCAAAAGTGTGGAGGCAATCGTGAGAATAGCTCATTGGGACCCGACCACGTGCATATGACTGTCGCGGTCCAGCGAATCTCAGTGGGCCGTTTCCCTCATTTCTCGAAAGTGAATCGGGCGCGGCAGAGGATTCTCAGCCTCGATTTGCTTCTCATTCGACTAGTGGGCGGAGGAGCATTCATGCTGGTACGCTTCCATTACCATGACACATCCCGTTGTGCGTCGGCGCGGTCGACTTGCAGGTGGTGGGTGGCTTCGATTGCGCTCGCCTTCGATAGCGCTCGCAGAGCTATCTGGAATAGGTAGTCCTCTTAACAGGCTGGCAGGCTCGTATCACCAGTCAGCACGGCCCTTGTGCCACCACACCGACTGGGTTGTCGTCGTGACATGAAGTACAGCATACGGTGGTGGGATCTGACTAGAGCAGAGCAAGGTCAGTCTCACCAGCCAGTCCACATGTTCAATTACGGCAGGAGGCACCCAGCGATGGGGAGACCCTCGGCCAATGAGGGCTGCCATACGCTGAACATATGACGTGCATGTTGATGAGCCGCATCTTGGCCCCCAAGACTCGCCGCCCTCGCCGCCCCTTTCTCGCCTTCGCTCTGATCTCAACCTTTGTCTTCACCGAGCTGTGATACTTGTCCTCACGCCGCTCTCCAACTGTCCTAGATCTTCAGGAAGGCCTCATGGAGGGACCGCACCAAAGTTCAGATGATGGCAGGCCGGCAAGCCGCACGGACGGAGGAGGCTCGGTTGCGCCCGCGGGCAGCAAGCCGCGGATGCGAAGATGGACACCTAAAGTCAAGACTGGATGCACCACTTGCCGGTTCGTCAGATTCCCTGTTTTCCCGTCCGTTGTTCCGTCCAGCAGAGGACCTGCTAAGGCCGCAACTCCAAGGGCTCGGCACGTCAAATGTGACGAAGAAAAGCCGCATTGCAAGAATTGCCTATCTGGCGCGAGAAAGTGCGAGTATACCTCCATCAACAATCCCCCGGCATCGGGCCCTGGACGGATTCAAGTGACACTGGCGTCTCGATTTACTCTCACGCGAGACCAGTCGAGCACTGATGAAGGCAACAAGCGTGACGATCGGATTATACGAGAAGTAGAGCCCCCTGAATGGTACTTTCTAGAAAACTATCGATACTGTTCGCCACACTCTCTCCGAATATTTGTCATTTGCCTGGGCCGTCACTGATCCTTCTTGGTCATTCTTTAGTTGTCCAGATTGTGGTGCCGAAGCTCAAACAGTGCACGCCGTGCGAGAATGACCATGTTATCCCACCCATGCAGATTCGCTTCAGGCATGCGTTGGTTTCGCACGTCGTTGCCGATCGTATCATTTCTATCACGAATTACCATGGGACTTTGCCAAGACCAGGATCAGTTCCCTCCATCGGCCACTTGTGGCAACGACTACATTACCACATGCTCCAGACCATTAGGAGTGTCAACCATGTCATCAACGGTGGTGGCTCGCCAGATTTCATCGCCGGTCAGATAAAGTCCGTGTTCAAGATTGAGGTATTAGACTTACTGTCTTCTCATGCGTTGTTATATTGCCACATGTCCTGACGAATGAGTCTGCAGCTTCTTCTCCTCGGTCCTACTTGGCGCACTCATATCGACGGCCTCGCAGCCTTGATACGCAAAGTCGGCGGTGTCACAAAAATTCTCGACCAAGATACGGAGCCCCTTATAAGTCCTTACACCTTGCATTTTTTTCTCGGGTAAGTGGAGGACTGCCATGAGCCTCTTTATCGGGATTCAACGTAAATTGAGCTCTTCTTACTACAGCAACTTGACGTTTGCCAATGCGTGCGGCCCGATCGACGACCAAGTTGCGTCGCTGTCGGACTGGACTATCTCCGAGGTACGCAAGATTTTCTCTGTGAGCTTCTATTCTCGTCATGGGATTCCGACTCGCCTTTTCGTGGCCATTGAAAAGATCACCCGACTGCGAGTGCTCGCTGCAAAGAATGAGTCATTCGAGCGAGTTCTGCGACCAACTGCTCGGGCCATCTGTGACGACATTGAGGGCTTTGCACCTTCACAGTGGGAAGAAAGATACCATTTGCCCGATACCCAATACACGCTTCTCCTGGGAGAGTTGTGGAAGACCACCGTGACTCTGTACGGATTTCTGTCATTGCCACCCACGGTTGGCACATACCTCTCGTGCTGCGACGAAGCCCATACATCGCTGTTCGAAGAGCGCAAAGGGCTATGTTGCAAGAAGCTTCTTCAACAAATCGACTGTATGATGCAGCGTCCCGGTTACAACAGGTCTATTTGCGTCTGGCCCTTGGCGGTGCTTGGCGCTGGCCTCGTAAATGGCCAACACCAAGAAAGGGCGCGCGTTTTGAGTCACTTGCAAGTAATCTGGCGGGATCCGAGCTCCTTCAGTGGTGCGATTTTGGCGTACAGCAAGTTGAAACGATTTTGGTCATCCGGAGGAACTGCGTGGGACGACTGCTTCGATGAACCGTGTGTCTTACTTTGAAAAGGGAGCTTGAATTGCTTTTGCTTGCAGCCATCGCCTTAACAGGGCAAAACAAAAGCCAACGGACGTCCACAAAGCGAGTGATCCTTACCCATCGAGCCTCAATTTGAACCATGGTTTTGGGCGACGCGCTTGTGAGCGCAATAATTGATGATAATACAGAGGGAAAGAAGTCTCGACAGCAGGATAATGCGAGATTGGTGAAGGTCCGGAAATTAACGAGGAACCATGATTACCTGACACGTAACACGTTGAGGGCTATCATTCTCGATTCGCATGTTTTTGCAATTGATCGCTGTCTGCTGGCTCACATATGGACATTCAATGGTATACTGATCGTCCCTCTGACAAGCACGTAAAACACCGGACTGTGGAACACCTGAAATTCATCCATCGCTCTGCCTGAAGCTTGAGTCTTGATGTCAAGCTGGCTCGCCACCGGCAGACCCTTTCTCTGTTCCCGCCAGTCACACGGAATTCGAGTTGTCCACACACGTCCAAGCACCTGAGCCGCCCTTCTTTTTGTAGGAGTCTATGATGCCCACAACAGCCCCGTACGTACCAGCGATCATGATGAAGGTGCCAATAGCCACAACGAAAATGCTGTAAGCGGCCATGAAGACCCATCTCGGTGATGGCTGCTTCTTGCCCTTGGACCAGTTGTCATACAGCCACATACATCCCATCGGCTGAAGGGACATGAGCGTGCCGAGAAGAGCGCCCACAAGCGAGACGAGGCCGCCAAAGACGGGGATGCCGCTTGCGATCAGGTAGGCGATGAGCGAGATGGAGAACGTGCAGCCAATCCAGCTCGCCCAGTGAATAAAGGTGTTGGCTGCCAGATGCCTCGTGCCTCGCAAGAGCCGCACGAAAATGTACTTGGAAGGTATCTAGACCGTCATTTTGTTCATGAGCAATTCTGCGCCGCCTGGAAGGGAGGACTCACGTGAATGACCAGCGTCATGGTGACAATGAGGCCAGGTAGGGCGAGACCATAGGCCACCTTTTTCATCAAGTTGCCCGCAGAGCCGAGTGCCGGCGAGGAGACAAACGAGCCGCAGAACCAGTACACGACAGTTCCGATGATGACATATGTTATCGTCACACCAGTCTGACAGACGATGAGCGATCGCGTATAGAGGCGGGGATCTCGCATTTCGGCCACGATGGAGAAGAACGCCGGGCTGCCTGCGAATGCGAACACGAGCGACGACACCGCGCTGACAGCTGATGTGAACGACGGCGATTTGAACAATGCCGCATCGGAAGTCCATGGCTGCTCTTGAGGCGCTGACGCGGGACGATCTTGTACGCCGACGGCAACGGTGACCGTGAAGACTGCGAGCACAGGCTCAGCCAAAGGTCTCCGGGGCTGAGAAGTATGCAATTGAATAGGGCAAATCGCAAGGAGGAAGGCTTACTGGCAGACAGTATGCATATCAAGCCAACCCATGCCAACCAACTGATGCGGGCCAGCGTACGAATGCTGCCAAATATGAATCCGACGATTGCAGCCACGGCCACGAAGACAGCGGTGCAGGTTCCGTGGGTTGAGATCGTGTTGAGGCCAATGGCAATGCTCAACAGCCCTGATCCTGCAACAAAAATCCAGTCTTTGAAAAGTCAGCAGGCCCGCGCTTCGTGTTGAGTATTGTCGTCATTGCAGCCAGCTCTTGAGGGAATTGGAGTAAACAGCAAGAAACTCACATGTACAGAATGCGGCACCAAAGAACTCGCGCCCGATGCGACCGAACATCAGCCCTCCCGCGTCGTCGATGCTGTACACTTCGGGGTGCAGACGCTTAAACACTCCCACCATGTAATCCGACCATGAGGTTATCACAGCGATGGCAAGGAGGCAAATGAGACCGGGGATCAGGCCCAGCGTGTCGAATGTGGAGGGTATAGACAGGACGCCCAAGCCAATCTGGGACTTCATCATCAGGGCAACGGTTCCTTTCCATCCGACCTGTCAAAATACATTAGATTGACTTGGACGAGGGAACGGCGGACAATTGCTTCACGCGGCACGGGTACATTGCGATAATTTGGCCCTTCATCGGTCAAGTCCCCGAACACAGCATCATGAGCACTGCATTCGCCGCGGATTGGTTCTGTTTCTGCCAGTGACTGAAGGCCGGGCTTGCCTTTCTCATCATCTACCATGATTTCTTGCGCCATTTTGCTTATTGGGGGAAGAAAGTACGTCGAGCGATACGAGAGGAACAAAAAGTGAACAGTGAGCCGTGAGCGATGAGATGTGAGGTTCAGGGATGGTCGGGGAGACAAGCTACGGGAAAAGGCTAGATTAAGTCTTCCATGTGCCATGCAAGGGCGAGAGAGTGGGTAATCGTGTTCGAGAACCGGCCGATGGGATCGACATCGGGGGAATTCAGTCTGCGTGGGAAAGAGCTTGAGTGAATCGGTGGTGAGCCGTCAACAGATGCCATGTATGATGCATCGTTGGTTTAGGAGCGCTGCCATTGGTCGTCATTCGCCTTTTGCCCATCGATGTCCAAGACGTCAGCCCATGCGTGATTTTCCGGACCCTGCTTATAGACATCCATTGGCCCGTTGCGGTCCTTCTGAAGCCCATTTCCAGTAGTCGAAAGCTCATGGAAACAAGATTCGCTGCTTATCTGACCGAGACTGCCCGTTTCTGGGTTTCATTGCAGGCATTATTCGTCCAGATGGCCTTCGGATTCGTAGCCGATGGCCCTGGGATTCTACGCATGTCCGCGTGATGCTGACGACCATGTGAAGAGATCCGTAGCTTGCACACCACAGTCTGCCCCCGGGCTTTTTCCGCGGGCCGTCGCAGTGGGAAGGTCGGAGGTATACATCCTCTGCATTATGCATGGTAATTTGGAACTGAACGTCTCCGCAGACCAATTGACTATCAGCATGAATTTAAACGAGCCAGATATGGAGAAATCTGTGAGACTCGTGTATCGCTGCATCTGGGCCCACGTAAAATGCTAAAAAGCTGTGCGGTAGCCGAGATCATGCATAGCCGTGCATTATAACCCCGATTTGCCGCTCATCACACTACCCTTGGCCCAAAGGCAGTTGTTTGGCCATACTCGAGTCGTTCATTGAGCTCCTTTGCCATTTTCGATGAAAAAAGGCACACTGCTTTAGCACTCAAAGTGATTTGAGACGAGAGCGATCAGCCATTGCCTGGCTCCGGGCTTGCCCCCGATACATATCCCTCACAGTTTCCTCTCCTCTTCCCCGCAAAGCCAGATCGAGACGGTCAGCAGACTTCATATGTTCATTCGAGGCAACAGTGACGTGATCTACGAGTGACGCGATTTACCGCCAGCCGGGCGCCTCAAGCAACGCATTCATTAGTATCACACTCCAGTCATTCCAATAACATACGGCACGCTATTGTGATAATGGCCGTTTGTTCGGGGAAACAGCCCTGAAGCGGCCATGTTTCACTGAATCGTGCTGGAACGTGCCAAGTGTCCCCGGACTTTGATGATGTAGTCCCTATGCTGGTGACGAATGGCATTTTGGTGCTCCTTGATCTCCACTCTGCTATAGCAATCGCCTAAACTTGGGTTCATTGCGGAGGGGTCTGGAGCAACAATTCGATTTCTCCAGCTTTTCTGGTGCCCTCTATAACAGACTCCTTCACCATCTCGGGAGGTTCCTCGTATGGGTGTCTGGGCCGAAATTTGATCTCAGCATCTTCGATACCAGCCAATCTGGCGGAAAAAAGGGTTGCTGCGAATTTGGTGGCGGCAATACCGCT
Organism: Moelleriella libera RCEF 2490; assembly: GCA_001636675.1. Taxonomy (NCBI): domain Eukaryota; kingdom Fungi; phylum Ascomycota; class Sordariomycetes; order Hypocreales; family Clavicipitaceae; genus Moelleriella; species Moelleriella libera. The sequence continues at coordinate 253,450 of AZGY01000011.1, read as the reverse complement.
TTTGCATGGACTCTCAGCCAAGGCGGCAATCTGTTGTAGTCTCATGGCCTCTTGATGGTCGCCCGCTCTGTACAGCTCAAAAATTGTCGCGGCCAGCTTGGGGCAAACATTGGCAAATGCGGCAATGCACCCCGCGCTGCCAGCGGCCAGACCACCGATAAGAAAGTCGGATTGCCCACCAAATATTGAAAAGTCTGAAGGCCGATGCTGGGCGGCGAGTCGAGTGATTTTGCCAACTGAGCCACATGTCAGTTTGACACCAACAACCTGTGATATGCCGGAAGGGCTCGACTTTGAGCTGTCTTGGACGATACTTGTGATGGTGTCCGAGTCCAGATCAACTCCGTTGCAAACACCAGGAAAATTGTATATGACAATGGGTAATTTGGTCTTTGCTGAGACCTTGGCAAAGAATCGCCTGACCGTGGCCATGGTCGTTGCCTTGCCAAAGTACGCTGGTGGCAGTACCAGCAGATAATCAGCTCCTGCGTTGGCGGCATCTTGGGCGAACTCTAAGGTTTGCTTCGTTGAATGAGCACCCACGCCCGCCATCAACGGGAAATCGGGCCCAACGGCCTTGCGAGCAGTGGCCACGAGCTCCGACCGCTCATCTCGGGTTAAAAGCATGGCCTCAGAGTTAGTCCCCATCACCACCACACCCGCCAAGCCTGATCGGGCGAGGTGCGCAAAGTATTTGAACTGGGCCTCGAGGTCAAGATTGTCATCCTTATCGAAACAGGTCACCGCGGGGCACCAGACACCCGCTGGCGGCACCCGCGGCAGTCCAGAGCGCTGTTGATCGTCGGTCGTCATTGACGGAGATTGTAATTCTTGTGTCGAAAAAGTCATGACAGCCAAGGCCTAGTCGATCTGGTCTCAAGCAAACACCGTTTGTTGCGCAATGGCTTCATTGCTCATATATCCAAGATGAGATTGGCGGCTTGTCCTCCGAAACCGGTGGAGCAGAACAACGACCCGATGTGTGGAGTGTAGAATCGGGTTGCCATCCGAAAACCGGCAAGTCTGCCGACACCTTATCCCTAGCTGCACAGCTGGTTGTTAAATAGCGGAAACGTTGTGGCAGTACGTCTTGGGTCGGCCGCTGCGGATTTCTGCTTTGACAGGTCGCTCTTGTGTCAGAAACGCGGGGAGGCAGTTCCTTATTTGTCGAGGTCGGGGCCTCGAAGTGCTCGGTCGGGTTTGTTATCAACGGGCGCATTCGAAGTCAGGCGAGAGCCGGCCAGGTAATCACACCTGTGGAGGTAGATAGGGTAGCTCCGTGCACAGCCTGTCTAGGTTACATCTATCTATGCTTGTACGAAGTCGTCCACTGGTCCAGGGAATTTGAGCCTTTTCAACCTACCGCGGTAGTCGCCATGAGGCAAACCTGCTGTATCATTTCGCTTCAATAATGATTGAACCTTGATCTCCTCCGCGCGGAGCAATTGAGGTTCACTTGGACGAGACCGAGTACAATACATCTGCCCGTGCTGATTGTCGCAGCTCGAGCCTGAACACACAGAGGCAAACACGTCAAAGCTATTACTGAGAATCTGTTGCAATGACAAAAGCATAAGAACTACAACGACTTGACGCGTGGTGCTAAGAGGTCAGGTAAAACTAAAGCTTCAGCGTGCTGGGGGCAATTGCCACAAAGTGACGCGAGCCTAGTCGCAAGTCGCACCTGCCCAGTCGCAAGTCGCACCTGCCCAGTCGTGCGCCTTTTGCTTCTTTCCCCATATGTAGAATATTGTAATGGCAAGCCGAGTTTGACCGCCAGCAAGTCCAGCAATCGCCTGGCAAGCTTCCTCATGGCCTGCCATCGTGAAATACAAATGCATCTGTCCGCTAATTCCAAGAATTTCATTTCCAGATCCTCGGTACGGCGGCCAGGTGCGGCGCTGTAGCCCAAGCTGCTGCCAGGGGCGTTTGAACCAACCGCAGGGCGTAAACAGGATCTGCCGGCATCGGAGATTGTGCGAAATCTTGACACAATTGCTATCAAATGATGAATCGGCGTCTTGGGTCTGGGTAGCATCGCTTCTCAAAGGTATTGTCAAGCGTGCCGTCCTGGATATGTTCGGGAAGGTGCGCGCGGGGTACAGCCCAAGTGCAATGCAACTGGCTCAGGCTGGGGTTAAACTGCAGCGAGCACTATCGAGGGGCCAAAGCCCGGATTGGATGGCCTGTCGGAGCGTCGGCAACGGGCATCACTGATAACACCCATCTCACTCAGTGCCATTGCCAGCCACCACGTTGGCTGGACCCGACCTTACCACGACGGGCGATAACGCACAGGCAACTTTTGTCTCGAGACCAGCAGCAGCATTTCGATACTCGGTCACTCGGTGCACTGGGTTCGACAATGGCATGTGCTCCTCAAGACAGTCCGGAGGACAGGGCAGATGGGCAACATGATATAATTGAGCCTCGGCATACGCGAAGCCGTGTCGCCAAGCGATCTTCCAATGCGTTTGTCCGACCCTATGCGCCGCGAGCTTCAGCCAGTTCCCGATGTTGACTTTTCCGCAGGTGCGCACGATGCCGTCGCCAAAAAATCAAATGCACGGGGACCTACCCTTGCGCGGCATGTAGCAAACGCAGGTTGTCATGCCAGTTTGACGATCATGCACAGAAAGTTCTCATCACTCGAGGGTCGGTCATGCTCGTCCGCCATCTCGCTCATCGCAGCAGTTACTGATGTGTCAATATCAGATATCTCGCGTCACTTCAACAGCAGGCAAATCGAAGCGCCAGACGCGACGACTTTAGCTTGACAATCCCCCAAAATGATCCAAATGCCGTCACGATCTCGGCGCCGGACGGCGTGGTGTCGTCCCATGATTGTACGTAGCTTTGCCGACCTTGCCAAGGCCAAGCTCTAATCATTGGGCAAATACGCCAGGGAATGATACGAATGATACTCGAAGCATATCTCCTCATGCCCCAAGTGGGCACGTTCCCTCGCTGGCTGACTGCTCGTCCGAAGAGTCGCCAGAAGCCACCTCCCTCACAAACCCGTTATCGACAGGACCATCTACATTTTTGCGGTCTGACTCGGGACGAACTTGTAAGTGAATGCAGACATTCTCGTCTCTCGTCCGCCTAGTGACATTGGAGACCAGTCTTTCTAGGACACTCTTCAAACTGGTCATTCACGGGACGAATTCTGAAAATCACTCATGAGCGTCTTCACCAAGCTAGCCTGCCGGCCGGTGCCCTTTTCTTTGATAGTCAAGTGTACATTCTGGACTGGTCCATGGTGGGCGAATCGAGCCTGAAAGCGACACGGGGTGTGCCTGTGCTGCCAACCGTCGACTATGCCACCCACTTGATCAACATCGTCCGGTTCCATTGCTGTCCACTTTTCCACTTTTTTGACGAGACTGTCTTCATGGACGGCTTGCACGCCCATTACGGGGTCGAAAAGAAGCATGAGACGCTGGGGCAACAACTGTGGCTCATCCACTTCATGCTAATCCTCGCCCTGGGCAAAGCGCTTGCTTCCAAGCCAAGCAGAGGTAACCATCCTCCCGGCGCTGCACTCTTTATGCACGCCATGCAATTACTTCCAAATTCCACGATACTATGGAGCGAGCCTATTCAAGCTGCGGAAATTCTATGCTGCATCGCTCTATACTTGCATTGCATCGATCACCGAAGCGCTGCCTACAACTATGTGAGCCAGCTCATCTCCTGCTGATGCTGAGGTGTCTCACGGCTAATAGCGACCGTACAGATTGGCCAAGCGGTGCGGATGGCCATGAGCCACGGCCTTCACACAGACAAGGGCTCTCCTCATGTGGAGATTTCGCGATGTAGAAAACTCTGGTGGACGATCCATATACTTGACCGTCAGATGACCTATCTATCAGGACTGCCCCAATCAGTTCGTGATGAGGACGTTTCTGTACAATTGCCAGATTTCGATGGTGACACTTTTCGTGCATCGGCATTCGCGATGCAGGCAAAACTCTCGCGATTTATTGCCAAAATAGATAGAGGTAAGGCAGTAGGAATCGGGCGCACCGCATGCCAGATCTGACGATTGGTATTTCGCAGCCATATACGGGTCCAGTCTCCAGTTGGGCAAGAACTTCTTACTTCGGACCAAAGACACTTTGGCTAGCATGGCGAAACTGCCAGACGAGCTGCGACAGCAGTTTCCGCTAGATCTAGAAAACCCCGAGGGTGGCACTTCTCGAATATCAGCGCACTTGCATCTCCTTTTTCATCAGGTATATTCTGTCGTCCCGGACAAAAAAATTCTTATGAGACACCCGGTTTTGACGATAATAGTGCATCATCCTTGCGACCCGACCCATCTTGTTTTGCATCTATAAAATGCGACTCGAGATGCCGCCACGTTGTATGCGAGAACTCAACCGCTCGCCATGTGTTCAGAATCTTGTGCGCGTATGTCTAGATTCCTCCCAGCACATAATCAGCATCTTGGAGTGCTTGCAAAGGGAAGATCTTATAGGTTAGTCGATGAAAGCGATGCAAATATTATTCCCTCGATTGACGCTGTAACACCTACTCAGAAACGTTCCTATCATATGACCTTGAAGCGCTTTTTATAGCCATGACAAATTTGTTCATCGCGCCGGCCTTGTACGAGGGCGAGACATCAAGCTGGTCAATGTGGCGACAGCGTTCGTGCGCAATCTTGGATGAAATCGCCAGGGGCGGCAACCTGATCGCACAACACCAACAGTCTGAGCTTCAGCGCCTTCAAGTGATGATCGAGAGCCTCATAGAGCCTTGTGATCGAACACGAGCGCTTTCCAGCCATGCCATGACCCACATCGAGATGCATGAGCCGTTGTTGAGCGGGGGATTCCCTGACTCTGCTGCAGGGTTGCTCAGCCCTCGCACTGATAATGTGCTTGACGGAAGCTACGTAGGCGCTGGTCTTTCGACCTCGCAGTTAATGGAAATGGTGAATTCAATCGATACCGAGCAGAGCGACTGGATGTCGGAGGCGTTCTTCGAGAACGCCACGTAGCGTTTTGTCTGCGTGCTGCCTAGCATCCTTGCCCGCATGTGGGCAGATGAGAAGATTTGCCCGAGAGGGAAGTACCGGACAGGGCTGGAAAAGCGCATTGCTCTGCAGTATGCTCGCATGCAAAGCTACCGCTCGGAATGAGCAGGAAGCGCTCACACAGGCGCGCTGGTACCTATGGGGGCACATTGCTTGATGGATGCCGACGGGCGTTTGAGCCCTCAGAGACGGCGCACAGAAAGAGGTTCTTACAGCAGGCTGGCCCAAGACAAGGTCAGGCCGGATTGGAAATTCACAACATGACCGGCGGTGTTGTCGTCCCATGTTTCTCCGCAACAGCACCGTCAAGGCGTGCCATATCTCACAGTCTGGATCGATCTGTCTCGATCGAGGAAAATTCCGTGGTTGAACCAAGCCTCCAGCTCACCTCATCCCCCCAATCACTGCCAGAGACTTTCAGGTTGCGCGCCTTCCATCTCCAACGGGCCTCGTATTGCTGGAAATCTTCTGCATTCAACAAATCCAACACCCATGAGCCAACTATGGGGAACATCTTGAAGCCATGGCCAGAATCACCCGACACCACCAAGACGGAGCCGGATGTCTTTGGCACGTAGTCGACGATGTAGTCCGAGTCAATTGTGTCGGCGAACCAACAGAGCGCCTTGCTGACGAGGGGCCGGTTCGCAAGAGCAGGCAGTGTTTGTGCAAGCAGTTGCCTGACCTTACGTTCGTCATTCTTGGGCATGAAGGCGCTTCGCCCGTAACTGTCTGGTGGCAGCGACACGCCTGTCTCCGCATTACTGTTGACGAATCCTCCGCCCATCGGGCACAGCTTGAGCAAATTGGTTTCTGGATCGGGTTCAAAAAAGAAACCCAGATCGCGAGCGTAGGTGACGGGTATGTCTCTCAATACGGACGCCTCGTCGTCCGTGACCTTGACATGGGCGACTGACCACGCTTTCGCGTCAACCTGCGTTCCTATCTCGGGGATCAGCTGGGACACCCAGGCGCCTGCAGCGACAATGACGAGTCCAGCTGAATGGAATTTGTCGTCCTTTGTCGTGACGCCACGGGCGGCTTTGGTACCATCGACGGAAGATGCGCCGTAGACGATTTGCGTCACTTCGCAGTCGGGACCTAGACGAAACTCGACTCCTTTGCTGCGGAGCTCGCGGTACACTGCGGCAAGGGCACGAGCCGATTGAGCGTATCCCGCGCGGCGATTTAGGTAGCCTCGCCATCCTGGCAGCTCCCCGTCCTGAAACTGCCAGACCTGGTCAAGAATGTCCTGTCTTGACTGAATTGGAACTACATGAGGGCGGATATCGGGGTGCTTCTCCGCCGAGGCTTGAAAGCGACGCATCGTTGCAACTGCTCTGTCTGGGCACGATTTGGAGACGCAGTTCAAGAAGCCAGTTTGGTGAAAGTAGGGAGCGAAGAGTGGCGTTTTCCAGGCAGCCATAGCCTTCTATGATACAATCAGGACTTGCGACCGGACGAGATTTGATTGTGATATATTCCCACCAGTGTCAGGTCGCTGTAGAATTTGTCTTCATATTCGGGCCGGACGATCTTGTTGAGATCATTGGCAGCAGAGTATCTGGGAGGAACCGAGTCGCCCTTTTCGATGACGGTCAAGTTTGTGTATCCGGCTCGCACAAGATGCAGTGCCGTCGACAGGCCGAAGGCGCCTGCTCCGACGATGACTATCGAATCAGATAAGCCGGCTTTCATGGCTCACCACAAGAATCTTGTCAAAGTGTGCGCACAGATGGTCAGTGAATGTGTCTGATGCACACCGCGGGCGCTGGACAACTGAAATACTCTCAAGCATCAGCTCGGCTGTCCCGATGAAAATGAAACCCACAGGTGGCTCATGACGTTGCTTCTATTGGCTGTTCAGTGCATCGGCAACGTTGCCGTGGGACGACGGCAGCGACGGCCGTTTTGGGATCTCGGCACTGCGTCCCGGTGTGACGTCGGGGAATCCGCAACACCCTCCAGACCATTATTTACCTGTCGACAAATCCCTTCGTCTCCAGACGGGAGCTCCGCAAACTGCACTTGCGTTTCTGTCGGTGTGTACTCGAGGACAGGTATCTGGATTTTGTTTTACCGTTTGCGTCGGCCATCATGTCTGCTCCTGGACAATCCGAGCTGTCAATCTGCTTTTTGGGGTGCGGTCAGTCATGAAGCTGCCACTGGAGTCCACAGAAGCCGGCCGCCGCGGCCATGTCTCGACAAGGGGAAGCTGACACGATATATCTTCACTAAGGCAATCTGGGAACCGCGATCCTGAGTGGCTTGCTGGCCTCGTCGCGGGACGCGCAAAGGGAGACACCAAGGTTTTCCCGAATCACTGCCAGCGTCAGAAGCCAAGACTCCGTCGCGAGGCTACAAGGATCATTTCCCCATGATGTCGAACGACTCACGGTCTATCAAAATCAGAACGTCAAAGCAGCTAGCGAGTCGGACGTCATTCTTCTGGCAGTCGAGCCCATCGAGGTGGAGCCTGTCCTGACTGCGCCCGGACTCGGGCAACATCTCGAGGGAAAGCTGATCATCAGCGTCGCGGCTGGATGGACTAGACAGAGACTCGAGGCTCTCACGGGGGCAGGAAGCGGCGGTAATGGATCGTGGGTGATTCGGACGCTGCCAAATACGGCTGCTGTTGTTCACGAGGGCCTGACCGTGATCGAGACACCGGACGCCGACACGCCGACAAAGTTCATGAAGCTCACCAAATCCATCTTCGACTGCGTCGGCAAGACGATCGTCCTGCCGCCTCGTCTTCTGGATGCAGCGACGGCCGTGGGCGGATCCACACCGGCCTTTTTCTCTGTCATTTGCGAAGCGTTCATCGATGCTTCGGTCGCGGTCGGGGTGCCGCGAGACGCGGCCCATGAGATGATATCTCAGTCCATGCTGGGCACGGCACGCATGCTGCAGGCGGGAACGCACCCGGCCCTGATCAAGGACAAGGGCACCTCGCCCGAGGGCTGCACAATGAGCGGGCTCATGGTGTTGGAGGAGGCGGCTGTTCGCGGGCACGTGGGCCGAGCTCTTCGCGAGGCCGTTACTGTTGCGCGCAGAATGGGCCGCGGCGAACATGTAAACGACACTCGGCGTGAATAGTGTGCAAAGTCATCTTTCACCTTGCTAGCTGTGCTTCTTGCGCCAAACGATAAAAATATAAAATGATGCCAGGTTGTGCGCTTGCTTTCTTTTTTTTCTCCCCAACCTCTATGCCAACGTCATTGGCTGCATTGGCGCGCGTGTGTGCTGTGTGTGTGTGTGTGTGTGTGTGTGTGTGTGTGTGCGTGTAAATGCAGCGCTGCACGCCCGTCTCACTCCAGGGCAATCATGGGCGACTTCAATGCAGCTCATCGATCTTGATCCCGTCCGGGCCGCAGTTGCGGAGAGTGGGAAGGGGGGAGACGATGAGGCGGGCGTTGTGGCACGCCTCAATCGTCTTTTCGGCACCCTTCCCGAGGGTGGAGATGGCAAAGCCGTGTCATTGCCGCGTGAACTTGGGCTCCGCGAGATGTCCGTCCGTCCGTCATCGGGCGCGCTGTCGAGCTATCTATCCGTCACGGCGGCCCAGATGGTCTGTTGATATTTTATCATACGGGATTCCTTTATTTACATTTTAAATTTTTCAACTTTATTACTTGACTTGCTTGTTTGTTTCGCATCGGACCTGAAGCTTCTACATACTTTGCTCTACGTTGGAAAACCCAAAAATCCCCCACGAGGATGGCCAGCTGCAGCAGATTGGTGCCAGCTCGCGTTGCGGGACGAGCGAACCTCGGCTCGTCTTTCTTGCAAAGAAGGAGCCTCCTGCCGGCGGCGGTGCAGAGTCGAACGCAGGCCACGGTGCCGTTTCGCGTTCCCGATGAGCGAAATGAGCCCAATGTAAGTAGAGATGCTCCGCTCATGCTTGATTTCTTGCAGATTTCACCTTTGATGTTTTTGAGGTTCATCAAGTGCTTGCACGATGATGATGATGATGATGAGAAGCTCTGAGCCAGCTTGGAAAGACTGACCCGACGAGGGAGATATCTAGTTTGACTACGCCAAGTCCTCGCCCGAACGAGCCGCCGTGGAAAAAGAGCTGGCACGTCTCCGCGCCTCGCTGCCCCTGCAGAGCGACGTCTACTACTACGGCCGGGCGCAGGCGGCCCCCAAGTCCGAGATGCAAGTCATGCCCGGCGAGAGCGGCACCGCCTTCGCAAAGTACCCGCTGGCTTCGCGGCAGCAGGTCGACGCGGCCATTGACGCCGCGCTGGCCGCGAAGAGGGAGTGGGAGATGACGCCGTTTGTGGACAGGGCCGCCGTCTTCCTCAAGGCGGCGGAGCTCGTCACGGGCAAGTACCGCTACGAGCTGGTCGCCTCGACGATGCTGGGCCAGGGCAAGAACGTCTGGCAGGCCGAGATTGACGCGGCGGCCGAGCTCGCCGACTTCTTTCGGCTGAATGTCAATTTTGCGGCGGAGCTGCTGGGGAGGCAGCCGACGCGGGGGACGGATGGCGTGTGGACGTGAGTCGTCGTTTTTTTTTATTTTTTTCCTTCTCGTCTCTCCCGGGGACCCCCCCTCTCTTTCCCAAACAGGAGAAAAGAGCAAAAAAAGGGCAGAATAAAAGTAAAACAGGGAAGAAAAAGGAAAGAAAAGAAAAGAAAAGAAAGAAGAGCGCTTGATCAGACTAGAGCTGATGATGATGATGGACAGGCGCGTCGACTACCGACCCCTTGAGGGGTTCGTGTACGCGGTTTCGCCCTTTAACTTTACGGCTCTGGGGGGCAGTCTCCTCTCTGGCCCCGCGCTCATGGGCAACGTGGTGCTGTGGAAGCCCTCCCAGTACAACATCTACCCCAGCACGCTCATCTACAAGATCCTCCTGGAGGCCGGCCTGCCCCCGGACGTTGTGCAGTTCGTGCCCGGCGACCCCGAGGAAGTGACGAGCGCGGTCCTGGACCGGTACGAGTTTGCCGGCATCAACTTCATCGGCTCGTCGGACGTGTTTCGCGCCATCTACGACAAGATCGGGCGCGGGATCGGCAGCAACAAGTACCGCGACTTTCCCCGCATCGTGGGCGAGACGAGCGGCAAGAACTTCATGCTGATCCACCGGTCGGCGGATGTCCCGAGCGCGGTGAACCACGCGATCCGCGGTGCCTTTGAGTACCAGGGACAAAAGTGCTCGGCCACCTCGCGCGTGTATGTGCCGGCGTCGCGCGCGGACGAGTTTCTCTCGGGCCTCAGGGCCGGCGTCGAGAAGATTACCGTGGGCAGCCCCGACCGTCACTTTGAGGCGTTCATGGGCCCCGTCATCCACAAGCACTCGTTCAATAAGATCAAGACTGTCATTGACGAGAGCAACAAGGACAAAACCCTGAAACTCGTTACCGGAGGAACGTATGACGGCACAAAGGGATACTACGTCACGCCGACCGTGTACCAGGCCGAGTCGCCGGCTCACAGACTGTTCAATCAGGAGATCTTTGGGCCGGTGCTGGTCGTCTACGTCTATCCGGATGGCGAGTGGGAGCAGGTTCTGGAGAGTGTGGACAAGAACGGTGGGGGTCTTGCCCTCACAGGAGCCATCTTTGCCCATGATCGCAAGGTTATCCGCCAGGTAGAAGATACCCTGCGCTACGCGGCGGGCAATTTCTACATCAGTAAGACGAGCCGCTAATCTCTTTGGTCTTCTCCGGACAGCAAAGGAAGACGTGCTAACGAGGGGGCCGTGTGCAGACTGCAAGACGACGGCCGCACTCATCGGACAGCAAACGTTTGGGGGTGCCCGGTCCAGCGGCACGAACGACAAGGCGGGGAGCTCGGATATCCTGAGGCGCTTCGCGAGCCCGAGGACGATCAAGGAGGAGTTTTCACCGCTTCTGAAGTACACCTACGGGGGGGGAGGAGGGGGGGACGATATGCACGGCCTGAATGCTTAGCGGCCACTCGCTTGATAGGCACTCATCAGAAGAGGCGCACAGATGAGACAAAATGGACAGAAAGCATCCAATACCGCCAATGCCTCGAGTATATGTACTTTCGAGCTGGTGAAACATGTACGTGGCTCCGGCGTGTAGTGACGTGGCAATAGCACCATCCGGGCCCTGATATCCGTCTTCTCACGCACACTGGCAAAGGGGTTTCTACGACAAAGTCATTTCAGGCTGTATCTCGAGTCTCTGAACAGCGAGAGCGCAATGACTTTTGCCATCAACGCAAGGTCCAGGAGCCAAAAGACCACGAGCAGAACGACCATGACCGTGCCGACCCAGTCAATGGCATTGCTTTGCAGGGATTGACCAATGTAGATTGTCGCCAACGTGAAGCCGACGTTTGGGAAGATGAGGGCTGCCATTGCATCTGTCAGATCCGGCCGGTTCCAAAAGGAGGGGGGGGGTGTTCCAGGGCTGGTACTTACCCCACCAGGTGTTGTTGAAGCGCATTGGAAAGTGAAGCCGGCCACCGTCCCGGGAGACGGACTCGGCAAGGCAGACAAACATGGCGATGCCAAAGAGCCACAGGGTGAAGAGCCACAGAAATATGCCGATCCACGTTGCCATGATGACCAGCACCTCCTTTGCCAGGGGATGCGCCGCGAAGAATGCATAATCCTCCGGCGCGGCCGATGCGCAGCCCATGAGCGCCACGATGGTGAAGCCCGCGGACCCGACCGTGATGAACAGGCCGGGCGCCTTGCTGGCCTCGGGCGGCCAGCCCTTCTCCATCAGGCTGCCGAGGAACAGCGACAGGATCAGCAGCGCGACGAGCCAGCCGAGGCCCTGGTAGGCGACGCCCGCGACGAGCATCGGCAGCCTCTGCGCGGGCGGCTGGTCGACGGCGACGGAGCCCGCGATGGTGCCCGTGAGCATGGTGTTGTAGATGAGGAAGAACCAGGCCGGGTTCATCCCGATGGCCCGGAGCTCCGTGTGCCGGGAGACGACGACGAAGTGCACCGTCGTCGAGAGCAGCGTCACGGCAGCGTAGACCCAGAAGCAGACGCGGACCGCGACGACCAGCCACGGGCCGGCGTGCGGACCGCCGAACTGCCGCGTGCCGATGATGATGGTCGCAAACGTAAGCCAGAAGGAGCCGTAGAAGAAGCACTCGGGCGCCGCGGTGAAGCTCCTCCGGACGGTCGATGGCTGCAGGGACCAGCGCAGCACGAGGAGCGCGCAGAAGAGCAGGTACAGCGCGAGGTTGAGGACGAAGATGACGGTGCCGATGGTCTGCAGGCCGTCGAACTGCTTCGGGCATTTGGAGAGGGCGATGGCGATGCCGCCCGTGGACTGGGTGCAGGTGAACCAGCTCCAGTCGAACCGGTCCACGATCCATTGCTTCCGGCCCAGTCGCGTCGGGGGGGGACCACGGCTCGAGGCGTGTTTGTTCACTGGCAGAAACGAGTCTTCGTTTGGGGGCGTCGCCGTCGGGCTCGCCTGTGCCGTGCCTGGCCCGTTTCTCGTTTCTTGAGGACTCATTGATGATGATGGAGGTGGTGGCTCTGAGAGGCGTCGAACGGGGCCAAGCAAGCGAACGGGGAGCAGAAATCAACCTCTGCGATGCCGAGCTGAACGTCCAAAACTTGCGATGGTCATCCGGGTCACAAAATTTTATCGCGAAAAACTGTCATTTTGCGGGTGCGACTGTTGTTGTTGTCGTTATTGCCATTTTTTGCCGTTGCACTAGGCCGGCCGTCGAGCAATGTTTTTTTTTTTTTTTTTTGACATCATCGATGTCTCGCCAACGACTAATCACCGAGAGTCCCCAACGTTCCGGCGCCAAACCAAGTCCTTGGCCATTACGGACCATGGGAATTGTCTTGGGCTGACTCTGGTCCGTACGGAGCATGTAACTTCATCTTCCCAACAAGGTGGGGTGTCGCAGCCGGACCGCACAGAGAGTGGTTGGTTGGTGCACGATGCCACCATCGGTGTATTATTCAGAACACAACGCTCGAGACCCACGCGGTCGACGCCCAGGACCTGAATGAGCGACATCGGCCAGCTCCAGATTGATACAGTGAAAAGTAGGTTTCGATGTCCAATTTTGAGAAGAAATGGCCAAGACAGGGTCCAGCCAAGTTTCACAAACGGCGGATGCACGCTCAGCTCTGACGATGATGTCGAATCACGAGCCCAGACTGGTCGCCGAGGAGGAACCGGCGCGCATGTCCATGCTTTGGGGTATCGTTTTGCGCTCGAGCACACGGACCTCGTGCAACTCGACGAGTTCGGAAAAACGTCATTTACGCTGCTCAAGAGGGTGTTTGCAAGGGCTTGTGGCAATGAAAGACGTCTCGCGCGGTAATGGCAGCGCGGGCGGGCGGGGACATGACCGCTGGAGTGGCGCCGCGTCGAAATACGAAAGAAGACGAGGAAAAAGGAGAGAGAGAGAGAGAAAGAGGGAGAGTAAGAGAAAAGGAAAACTCGGCAAGAGGGAAAACGGGAAGAAAGGGACCAAAACACCAAAAAAAAAAAAAAAAAAAAAAAAAAAAAAGAGAAAAGACCTTTACCATTCAAAATTCTCCATCTCCCAAAGCCAGCGCTTGATTTGATACGTCTACTGGTGTAGGAAGTCGAATGGGCTGCTACCTGATGTTTTCGCTCATCATCATCTTCCAGCCGAGCATGCTGTGGTTCATCAAACCAAAAGGTAAGTCGAGAAGGTGGAGAGCATTAGCTCCTGTGGCTGTCTCGGCTGGCTGTGTTCCTCCACGGGTCTGATGCCCCTGGCACGTGTTGTCGATGCTGAGCATGCGAGCCAGTTGGTCTACGCTGGGCAAGGCGTCAAACGAAGGCTTGGGACGATGTGAAATATTGCGTGATGCAGATGACGGATTGGAGTGACGCGTAGAATATTTGAGGAGGCTGCGATAAGTTTTTCGCTTGCTCGCGCTGGACGACGGATCGGAACAACCACTGTCACAATGGAGGCACCATGCCGCGATGAGATGAGTCCGCCCATCCAATCCAAGCAATACTCACCACAGACACGCCCCCGGCAGATCAATCATCCATGAGACCTTGAGGCTCGGGCACGTCCATCCAGACAGATGGACGGGGGTGTGCAGGCTTTGTGCACCGCGACACTCGAGCTTCTGCACGAGGGCGCGGAGTCAGCTCTACGATCGCGTCAGACGGTTCACGCACCCATGTTCACAGTGGAACGACTCGCATTCACTCTGTACGAATGCACCGCAGAGTGATGGCAAGGCCGAGCCCTGACCTTGCGCGGCAGTGAGAACTGCTGTTCCGATACATTTGGCAGTCCCAACGGCCTGGCCGGGGATAATGTGAAGATGAAGAAGGTTCGCCTGCACACTCGTGCAAAGCCTAGAATATCTACGATTGGCATTCTCTCCTGTTCACCTCAGTCCTCCATGAAGGAATCATGTCGATTGCGCTGCATGTTCTCAACATCATGTTCAGCTCATGCACTCGAGCATCATTGACCTTGAGGAATCGAGTGGCGTTCTTGTGATGAGATGTGCGCCACTCTCGTCTCACGTGTTGCCCTCAACACACTTACATACGATAGACTGTAGACTCGGGATGAGAAAACCCGCCACCCAGCAGTGTATGGACAGACGGCGATGTTCAGCGGACCAGAGCCTCCGCTGATCCGACCAACCGAGTCTGTCCGCAGCCCCCCGGCCGCAGAATGAATGACTGGCATGGATGCCGCATCAGAATGCGGGGAGGGGAGGGGAGGGGGCTCACTGTCCACCCCACAAAACGCAAGATGGCATTCCCTGATAAGGCACGGCTCGGGCGTGAGGAAAGGCAGGACTGGCCATTTGCCCATCAGGTGGTGGTGGTGCGCTACGGCGGCCCGTCCGAGATGAAAATCGGCTCCATCCGACGCGTTGGGCAGGAATGCATCCGGCCGTCGACCATCTATCAGCACAATCTGATACCGCGCCGTGCCTGCTTATCACGACACGACCGTCACAAACGTCTCGTGCGCAACAAAGGCGACGATAGCCGCCGCCGCCGCCGCCCTCCCGCGACAGCACCTGCCCGCCACCATTTGCACGCAACGCAACGCACGGAGCGCCTGGCCAGCGACGGGCCGTTTTTTGAAGCACACCTTGGTTCTCGCCCGACGGCGAGTTTTGCGTGCCCGGGAGTCGCGGAGCCGGCCTTTCACAGAAGACGTAGCAGTGACAAGATGGCCGCAGCTCATGTGATGCACAAGCTCCGACGATGCATGATGAGCGTCACACAAGTTGGCTTTTGCCTGTGTGTGCAAGCAAAGACGAGGCGCCCAAGTGTAGCTTCCAGAGGCAACCTTTGCCTTTCCCCCCCTTTCCGGTTCACATTCTCCCTTCCGGCTCGGCCACCCTACCGCCCGATAAGGGAATCCACTGACCCAGCCCGAGAAGAGGAGGCAAAACTCAATGTCAATAAGCGCACGAATGTGTTTTTGATAGCAGCAAACTTTATCGAGCGAAAACAACAAATAATTCTCTTGCAGCGAGGTGGCTCTTTTTAGTTTTATTTCATTTATTCATTTTCATTTTTTCATTTTTCTCTTTCTTTCCCTTTGTCTTCTGTTTTCTCGCGGTTCATGACTGCCCCGCAAAGCAAAAAAAGCCATGGCATTTCTTCCACGCAACGGCTGCCTCACCCGGCGGTTCGCCAGCAGCAGCAGAAGAACACTGTGCTCGCACACCCCGGGCCGGTATGCATCCTCGCCACCGGCGGCGGCCGGTCACCACAGCGCAAAGTACGGCGGCGTTTTCGATGCACCGCCGCCGAGGGAAGGAGGATCAAAGAAAAAGACGTCTCCTCTCTCAGCCTTGCCCACCTCGAGCCTGATCAGGGGGCTGCTCATCAATTCGATTTCGTCAAAGCCGTGGCTCCTGGGCCCGGCCGTCTCCGTCATTTCGTTTCTGAGCCGCCCCAACCGGGCGTTCCTCTTCGATGTGAATCGGAACAAGGCGCTCGCAAAGGTGGTCAAGGGGACCGTGTACAGGCAGTTCTGCGCGGGAGAAGATGGGAATGAGGTGAAGCAGACAATCAAGTCGTTTGAACGGATGGGATTCCACGGCACCATCATGACGTATGCCAAGGAGATTGTCTTTGACTCCAGTACCAAAGTCACACATGGTCTCGGTGCGGAGGAAAACACAGATCCCGCAAAGGCACAATGTCCACTTATTGAAGCGTGGCGCGAGGGCGTCTGCGAGACCATCGACATGCTCGGCAAAAACGATCAACTGGCGATCAAGTAAGTAAAAATGGGTGCGGGAAAGGGGGAGGGTGATCAAGAGTTTCCGGTTCAATGGGTTCAAGGTACCGCCTATAACTAACGCCAGAAAACATAGAATCACTGGGGCTGGGCCATCGATCACAGAGGCGCTCCTGGCTGGAAAGCAACTGCCTAAGCAGATGTGGGCGGCGCTGCTAGAAGTCGGCAATCGCTGCAAGCGTCGAGGCATCCGGATCCTGATCGACGCGGAGTCGTACGTCTACCAGGGCAGCATCCTCGAGGTCGGCCTCGATCTCATGCGGGAGTTCAACCGCGACGGCCAGGCACTCGTCTTCAGCACGTACCAGGCCTATCTCAAGAGCACGACCTCGGCGGTGGCGGCGCACCTGGAGACGGCGCTCAAGGAGCAGTTCACACTGGGCATCAAGCTCGTGCGCGGCGCCTACCTGGCCATGGAGGAGCGGTCTCTGATCCACGACACCAAGGCCGACACTGACGAGGCGTACAACACGATCGCCCACGGCGCCGTCAAGCGCAAATTTGGACGCATCGGAGAAGAAGGGCCGGGGAAGTTCCCTTCGGTGAACCTCTTGCTGTGCAGCCACAACAAGGAGAGCGTCTTCAGCACGTATGCTCTCCATCAGCAGCGGCTCAGGGACGGCCTGCCGACCGTGCCCGTCGGCTTTGCGCAGCTGCAGGGCATGACGGACGAGCTGAGCCTCGGGCTTCTGCACGTCGGTGACCTGGAGGGGACCAGGCCCGAGGTGTACAAGTGCTCTACCTGGGGCACCGTGACGGAATGTCTGGGCTACCTGACGCGGCGGGCCCTGGAGAACAGGGATGCTGCGGGGAGGACCATGGACGAGTATGTGGCGCTCAAGGCTGAAGCGCGAAGAAGGATCGCGGCCTTTTTTTTCCTGGGGAGTCGCCCAAAGGGGGGCCTGGCACCAAAGTAGCCCTCAGGAGGGCAAAACAGGGTGATGGGGCTTTGGGATCAAGAATGAAAGCTTCTATGGGAAGAGTCCGGGGAGGGGAGAGAGGAAAACACACACAAATTAGGTCTCCTCTCCCCGAGATCCTGTACCAAAGGGTGTCGTCTTATATCAGGGCATTGACTTACCAGATTGATTGTCGTAAAAATTTAAAGGCATCATGTGCAGAAATGCGATTGCGAGACCACGTCGCATTATTTCTTGTTCCGTAGCACCTGCAAGACAATTATTTCAAGGCGCGACCGTCGGATCAAAAAAAAAAAAAAAAAAAAAAAAAGAGGGAGAGAAAAAAAAAAACATTCGATATCGCTGTTTGGCAGGTTAGAGAGGCAAGCAATTGTGATGTGATGTGCCGCGAATGACAACAGTGCAGTAGAGGAATGGCAGCGAATGCAAACCACTTGATGCCACCCCTTACACCCGCGCGTCTTGGCGGGCAGTCAACCCTCCATGTGCCAATTGTTTTCACTGGCTTGGCTCCCACCATTCAATTTTTCAAGTACGGAGAGATTTAATTCCTGACTTGAGTGAGCGTTTTTCGGTACTCATCTGCAACGATTTTCCTTGGTTTTCCGGGAGGCTAATCGTCGTATTCTCTTGGCTCCTAATCGTGCATCCGCCACACCGCCCGGTCGAAAAGTGCGCCATGTTGTCAATCGTGCCACGAACGACGTCGCCAAAGAGGGGGAAAAAAACAAAAAATAAAATAAACGGCAAGTCCATCTCATAACATATATGAGAGGATAAGATTGACTCGTGTCACATCTCACGGACAGTACATATTCTTCCCTTCACCACGTGACACGTATGGCTTTCCCGATGCGGGTCTTTTCTCTCCATCTCATGCCGTAAAGCCAACTCAGAGCGCCGAATCGCAAACATTCTCACGCATGAGCTGTCCGCCTCTCCCCCCCCC